>PVHY01000607.1:0-61697 GCA_004024945.1 Uropsilus gracilis | reverse complement strand
TTTTTCATCCAGTCATCTGTCTTGGGGCATTTGGGTTGTTTCCAGGTCCTTGCAATTATAAATAGTGCTGCAATAAACATCCGAGCACAGGTCTTGAGTATGAGGCTCAAGAAGGCATCATTATAAATAACAAGAAATATTCCTGACTCTCAGGAAAATCAAAAGGTTGTAGTTGCTCTGTGGGAGACGGACCAGGGACAAAGACCAAATTGATTCATAATACCATAGTTTTCTGAGTGAACTTGGACAAATTCAAATCAATCTCATATCAGATAGTGACAGAAGTGTGGTGAAAGTGGTAACTGGAGTTGAAAGCAAAGACACATTAGAAAAAATAAGGCTGAAGAGGACTTAGGGTAAAACCCCAGATGGTGAGACAATAGGGCAGCTCACCAGAATTACCAAATCATAAGAAGATTTTCAGTCCCACCCGCTGAGTTCTAAGAAAGGAAAGAGGTGTAGGCTGCAGATTAAGATACATGCAAGCTCTTGAATTAGGATATTTGATGAGCCTCTATGCTGGTGAACACACTGTTGCTATGGACAGGAGGTAAGGTACCTCCAGTTCCATGAGATGGGAGCTCCTTTACTCAGAACCCTTTCAGGCCCTTATGAACCTCTTCACCTAGTTGTTCATCTGTATTCTTTGCAAGCTATTGATAATAACCAGGGAAATGTGTTTCTCTGATTCATTGAGTCGCTACAGCAAATGATTACACAATGACTTCATATGCATCTCTAACTTCTGCTTGGAAGTACAGGGAACAACCTGGATTTGGGTTTAGTATCTGAACTTAGGACAGCCTTGTGAGAACAAGACTTGTGGGATCTGACACGAGTTCACAAGGTAGATTGTGTCAGGGTTGAGTTCATTGTAGGACACTCAATCAGTGAACTGGGGGTTGGAGAACACACATTGGAGCTTATTTCATTGGTCTTCCCATGAGAGTCATTAATTAGGCTCTGTTTTTTAATTAATAAGGGTATATTTATAAATACTTATATCCTTTATTTGATTTACACTCCTACACTACTAAATAATCTTTATTGACTACCTATCAGCTTATGCCATTATGAAGAACACTGAGATTTGAAGATGAAGATGAAAATGGTGGGTTTCTGCCTTAGAGGAACTCATGTTCTGTCCTTTCATTTGGAACTCTTTCACTTTGTGGATAAAAAGAGAAGATTTGCTTCTTCTGAGAGAAAAGTCATCTTGCTCCCATTCACTTAATTGGATGGGGTGTGATAATGTCCTGGAATTGATGTCCTGCAAACTTCATTTCCTTCTGTTCTCAGGTCATCATTCCCTTTGGATCCATGAATCACTTGCCTTCACATCACCCTGGGCATTGTCATGACCAGAATTACTTCACCTTCCATGAACATTGGCATCCCAAATGACTGCAATCTCCCTTCCCCCCAACATCCTGGGTCCTTCACACCTCTGCATCCATACCAGGTACTCTGTTTCTCAAAAACTGTACTTCTTCACCTTCCCACTCATGGGTGTTCAATGCTAGATTGAACATCATCTCAACAACTCTATTGCCAACCCTCAGCTCTCTTGTTGCTTTTGCTCTTCCAGCCCAACCAGCAGACAAATCTCCACTCTGAGTAAAGCATATGTCTTCTTTCTTAGAACTCACATAACCTAGCATTGCTAAAGAAAACCACAACAAAGAAAACTACTATCAATCCACAGTGACGAGGGAGTTCTCAAGGCTATCTATACACCTTGCACGTTTTCCGTTTATGCCACTCATGACTGCTTAAGCCTTGTATTTCACAATTTTACCAACCTACCTAACTTCCCCTTGCTACCACCACATTTCCTACCTGTTGCAGAAAATAAGACACCACCACAGTTGAAATGCCTTCATTTTCCTCACCAAATTTTCAAACCTGCATTGTTTTCCTTTGTCTCTGATACTGTGGGACAGCCTCTCTTCTCCTGGGCAAATCTTCATCCTCCATTATGGTTTGACTTGCTCTCCCTTGTCTTCTAAGTAAAATCACAGAACATATTATTCTTTTTCCTCAGGGTGGTCCCATTTTCCCTCTAAACCATCTTGTTCAACCTACAATGCAAATAATCATCTATCATCCAGTGCTGCACAGTTTCCTTGTGTGGAAGTATTTAAAGCAAATCCCAAACCTCAGATCAATCCAACCACTATACTCCAGTAGATAGCTCTAAAAGATGAGTATTTCTGCAAAATATATCCAAAATATTTACACCTGAAGAATTTAATACAAATTCCTTATTATCATCAAATGTTTAGTCAAAGTTCAAATTCCTCAGTTGTCTTCTAATTTCTCTCCTTCTTTCCACAGTTGATTTATCTGTGCAAAATTACTCCCATACTTGGTTAACATGCTTATTATAAGTTGTATAATATTCTCCTAAATTGTATACATTCTAGTCCTTGTGACCTGGGAATTTTAGCTTCCATGCAAAAAGGAATTGGCAGAAATGGATAATTTAAGGCTCCTAGGATAGAGATAGTTATTCTAAGACTATCCAGCAAGAAGGTTATTCTGGATTATCCAGAATGGAGAAGACTATTCTGGATTATTTAGGATAAGATGGTTGCTCTGGACTATTCAGGATAGGAAGGTTATTCTGGATTATTAGGATAGAAAAAATTATCCAAGATGGATGGGTTGTAAGGATGCAGGGCCAAGATATAAGGACTGAAAGAGGCCTCTAAAAGCTGGAAAGGTAAAGAATAGTCTCCCCTAGAAAATACAGGAGCACAGCCAGCTTTGCTGGCTTCCATCAGACTCTGACCAGCAGAATTGACAAAGAGAATAGGTTTGTGACAGTGTGTTGCAGTAGCCACAGGAAACAATTGATGCAATGTCTTTTTGGTCGGTTTTAATCTAAGCAGAGCTCAGGTCTTTTTTGTCTTGTTTTGCTTCTGTATTTTATTCGTTGCAGAAACAGTATCATTTATTTTATAAATTTTCCATGTTTGGGATTTGGCTGACTGCATCCCTCATTATATTTTAACTAATTCTATATTTTCCAGCTGTTTGTTATATCCAGAGGCTAGAGCACATATAAGTTTACATTTTTGGAAAGCAGACTTCTTAGAAGTCCTATAAATTTCCTACATTACCTGTTTGGGAAGCACATCATTTCTAATTGTTTTTCATTTTGTAAGTAAAGACTAATCATTCTACTAAGGTATCAGTTAGATTAGCCAATCCTTAGGATAACCATTTCCTTGTGACCTTGCAACTAATGATTTTAATAACATTGGCATGAGGGAAAGCAAATGATCATGTTTTAATAGTATCATTTCTTCTGCAGTTATTCATTCCACTTATTTTGTACAAAGCACCTATCCTATTACAAAGAACCTTTCCTAGTAAAAGGTTCGATTACTCTGAGGTACACTTTTAAAAAGAAAGGCAGAATGCTTTTCCTTGCCAATTTTGGGGATAATAGATTCCTTTTCTGTGTTCTCCAAAGGTGATCAGTGAGTTGCATTTTTGAGTTTCACCAAAGTTCATGGGTCCTTGTATAGCAGAAGCATCAACCCATTGCAGAGATGACTGTTTGCTCTTATGTCTGCGCTGCAGTGGGTGTCCTGGGTATGGATGTTCACGGAGGCAGTTATTTCTGCAGCGGTCTCCTGACAACTCAGCTCTTTTCTGGGTCTCAGGGTACTGGCCCCAAGGATGATTTCCCTGCAGTGAAGGTAACTGAGGCTGTTGTTTCTATGAGTGCTCAAGTTGTATTACCTCTTCCTGGTCAAGGTCACAAGAAGCACATGGATGAGGAGTATGGGTTCATGTTCCTGGGCCATAAACCAGTGGAGTACAGCACCAGCTTCTGCAGACTCAGAAAGGTGATTATGATCCCCTAAACTCCATGTCCAGGGATGTCACGTCATCCTGAAATGTGTTGTGGAAGGTAAATATAATGCCAGGGTGACTACCCCCTCTGGGTGCCTTCATTATTATTGCTGATGCACTGGTAAACTGGGAAGAAGCCTGGTATTGGCATAGTTGATACATACATTTGATAAGGAGCTACTCTCCTATGGCTATAGATTTGCAAATTTTAAAGAGAGCTGGTTTGTACTTTAATTAGCATACCTACCTGAGAGAACTTCTCCCCCACCCCTCACCCCCCAAATCCTTGGCAGGAAAACTTGGCAAGAAGTAGATAAATAGAGGCTTGAGGTCAAAGAAGGGGATCAGCCATTTTGATTAGCCATTTTGGTTAGCAATTTTGATCAGGGATTTTGGAAGAAATATGAGCTGTATGTACTTGGTCATGTGGCCAAGGCCTGGGGTCTGCAGCATTTGACCGGCCCAGGCTACTAGTGTGTGTGTTAAAGGAAGCTGAGGAGTTTAGAGATCTGAAGTGCATGTTGGAGTTTGTCTTACTGGGTTTGACTCAAATGTTTCTGTGGAAAGGCATGTGAGATAGGCCCAAATAAATGAAGTTTGCTGGTTCCTGCACTTTGGAGTTTGTCTACTGCCTAAAGCCTAGATAATGCCAAAGGAAAAGAAGACAACATTGCACCTTCTGTTATTGGGCAAGGGAAAGGCTTTCCATTTTAAGCTCAATAATCATCTGCCTGCCTCTTCAGGTAGATTCAAACCCTAACCTGCAGGTGAATGCCTATCTCACAGACCAGTCATCTTTGTTATGCAGATTCTAGCCACTACTTTTCAACTCCCTGCCCTGGAGACTGCAAGAAGAAAAAAAAAATCAGAAACTGCAGTTTACAACATTCTAGCTTGCCTCAATTCACCCTTTGAAGCTGCTGCAGCCTAAAGACATCCAATATTTCTAGGTGTAGGTCCTTACCACCATTCCCAGCCAGAACAAGATTCTTAGAGTGCAGGCTAATTTATTACTAGCAAGTGATTCCCTAATTTATTTACTACAATAAGAAACATAAGAAAAACCCCAATTGCCCCAACATAGTCAAAAACCTTCAGTCTCTTAGTCCTGTTGACATCACCACTTGTCCAAACCTTCAAAGTTCATTAACACATGCATAAAGAGTAGAGCATCTTTCTCTGGTGTGCTCCAGCTTCCAAGCATGTAGTCGAAGGCATGATAGCATAGTAGTTAAAGGTGTGCTACTGTCTTCTCCTTGCGATGTCTTCTTCACTTTAGACAGTAGAAAGAAACTTGGAAATACAAGAACAGGCAAAACTCATTTTCTCCTCAGGCCTGGCTCACACAGCCTCTCCAGAAACACTTGAGATAAACCCAATAAGACAAACTCCAACAGAGTAGTTCAAATCTCCAAACTCCTCAGCATCCTTTAACATATACACTACTAGCCTGGGCTGGCCAAAGGCTGCAGGCCCCAGGCCTTGGCCACATGGCCAAACTCACAAGACTCACATCTCCCTCTTCCAGAATTTCTAATCAAAATGGCTGAATTCAAATGGCTGATCTTGTTCTTTGTTCTCAACTCAATATTTATACCCTTCCTTTCTGCCAAGTTTTGCAGCCAAGAGGCCTCTGGAGGAAGTAAGCCCAAACCAGTTTTCTTTGAAATGTGCAAATCTATAGCAACAAAAAAGTAGCTAGCTCCTTATCAAATGTATGTATCAGCTATGTTCATAGCAGGAAAGGGGGATGGGAGGGAAGTGGGTGCCTGCTTAGAGAAGCTGAAACATGTGCTAAGGAGAAAAAAGGATATTTCACATGTGCTAATGAACTCTGATTTGGATGTTTGTTAAAATGAACAGGGATTAAAGAATTGAGGGTTTTTGAGCAATGTTGGGGTGATTGGGGTTTTCTTATATGTTTCTTTTTTGTAATAAATAATTAGATAATCACTTTACTTAGTAATAAACTACTCTGCACTCTAAGAGTCATTTTGTGGCTTTGGAAAAATACAATAAGGGCTGGGGATGGTGGTAGGAACCCACACCTAGTAATATTGGATATATTTAGGCTGCAGGAACTGCGGAGGACAAATTGAGGCAAGCTAGCAAGTTTTAAACTGCAGATTCTTTTTTTTTTTCTTCCTTCAGTCTCCAGAGCAGGGAACTGCTGAAAGATGGTTAGAATCTGCATAACAAAGGTACTAGTCTGTAATGCGACTCACTTGCAAGAGGTTAGGGTTTAAATCTGCCTGGGAGAAGCAGGCAGATGATCTTTGAGTTTTAAAATTAGAAAGCCTCTCCCTTGCCCATAACAAATACACCATGGGAATTTGCAAGCATGACAAATCAGAGCGACTTGCCCCAGAGGTTTACTATGAACCATTTACCATGAACCCCTATAAATCCCCACAGACCACCTAGCTTCAGTGTGGGCTTCTTCTCTGACTATGATTTTCTATTTTTGAATCCTGGGAATTTCTATTTACTGTTTCTACTTACATTTCATGCCATATGCAATTCAAAATGTATTTCTTTTTGTAGCTAGAAAAAAAGGCAACTCGTGCATCAAGTTGTCTGAAACCTTTATATGTAACTGTACAAGAGGATTTGAAGGTTGACTGAATATGGGATAGGACAGGGGTGACAGGGTGAGATTACCAAGGCAACAGAGAACCTGCCCACTGCACCCATCACACAGCTTTCCCATCATGCCCAGACAATTGGAGCAATTTCTGCTCCTTAATTTGAAGAAATGGGGAAAAGTCCATCCAATAATGAAGGACAGGGAGACTTTGAATTCACATTGACCAAGGTTCCATTTTGTTATGAAAGAACATGTTTTCTTATCAAATATATAGAGTTATCAAAATTAAGTAGCCATATCCTAATTCACAGAGGCAACCATCATAAATTTCAAGTTATTATCGTTCAAACTGCATTTTACAAAGCAAGAAAATTCAAACACAATTAAAAAGCCAAACATCTATATAACTTTAAATTGAAAATCAAAACAAAAGTAAGAACTGCAACCCACTTGAAACTGAATAATAAGTAAAAACACCAGTTCTATGAAATGAAAGAGGTAAAAGGGACATTTAGAAAAGCATATTCTTAAGCATATTCTTAAGTACATTGATTAGATTAAAAGATAGATTAAAAATAAATCAAATTAAGCTTTCTACTCAAGAATCTAGGTAAAAGAAAAACACAATAAACCCACAGACATTAGAAGGAAAATTACTAAAGAGAAAAACAATTTAATTCAATAAAATAAACCCACACACAAAAGTTTCAGATGATCCCAACTTTCAGACTCAGCATCCAATGAATATTCTATGAATGCTCCTATAAAGCAAACTTTTGCAACTACAATAAATAACAAAGACACAAATAATCAATACAAGAAACAAAGGCACACAAAAGGGCCAATGCAAAGTGATTTGACATGCTTTAGAAGATGAATGTGCAACTTTAGTTTAAAAATAAAGATGTTTGAGACCCATTAAATCTATGGACTCCTATTTTACACTACAAGAGGGTTTCTTAGTAGATAACCATTAAATGTGCATCTCCTGCCCTTATGATCAAATCACATGGAAAAGCAGACATTGTAAATGGAGAGTTCTGAAAATTAGAGAACATAGAAGACAGAAGACAAAATCATAGGCTAGTGCACTACCTAGGAGAAAAATTACCTGGGCTCAATTGCTTCCCCCTATTTGCATGCAATTTAAATAAATGGGTGCCTTTGTGCCAATAGGAACATCAACTGTGGTTTTGAAAGCAGCTCTTCTCTCTTCCCAGAACCCTCTTGTCTTCAAGAAGGGGGCCACTTCCTACAGTGGCCCCATAAATCATTCCTCCCAGTCAACAGTGTGATTAATTACTCTATAGTGTGTGTCAGCCAGTAGGAAACACACACTCCAAGTGCATGGTGCTAGCTGTAGCTTTTCAGACTGCGGGGAAAATAGCAATCACAAAATGGTCATTTCCTTCTCAATCGTTTCAGTGGGTAACACCAGATTCCAGAAGCCAAACATTTCCAAATCTTGGCAAGGAAAAGGGTCTTCTGCACCACCTCTCGGGGACTGGATCTGGGGGGTGGGGGGGAGGGCTCCTCTGGAAGGTTGATCTAAGTGCAGTGGATATCCTGTGCTGCAGCTTCAGGGTGTCCATTTCCCGGCCATCCACTGCACACTCCCATCCATGCCAAGTCTCTTGCTTTCCTTTTCCAGCACCTGGCGGAATTGCATCTGAAAAGGGAACATGCAGTACTCAATTACCTCAACAAAGACCATCTTACCAAGAGTGTGTTCCAGCAATGACTATCTCCTCGGCCATAGACTGTGTGTGAACTTCCTTTCAATACAAACCAGATTCCAAAAGGATTACACACTAAGTTCACAAGCTATCGGTTGCAGTTTTCCAGGCATTTAACAACCATGGTGTCCTTTGACGGAATCGCAGGGTATTCTGTTTGCACTGAGTGGTCTTTATGAAGTAGGCCTGGAGATCTCCTTTCCAATTTGCATTGCCAACCCTCAGACGAAGCAGCCCCTCGCATACCACACCTACTTGTAGCTCCCCATGCTCCCATTTAGTATTTACCTCCAATGAGTGTGAATCCCTAAAATCCTGGGAATAAGAGAAGGAAAAGATCTATTTTATATTCAAAGCAGAACTGTAGAACAACACAGAGCAAGCACATTGCAGAGTTACTTTGCCAGGAAAAAAAATATTTAAAGTAATCATCGCTTTGAGGATTTTCCCTAGATGACTTACTTAACCTATCACTAACCCATATATTACTCAGGTATTTTTTTTGTGTGTTTGTTTGGGGTTTAGATTTTAATAATTGATATACCTAATTTATTTTGGTGTTATTGTTTCTTGGTCTTTTGGTTAAGCTCAAATGTGATATATTTTGGTGAAGGTAAATGTCTTTTAATATTCAATATTTATATGGAGAAATTAAGGCTTGAAGCCATTGTGTGTTCTATTCTTTTTCTTTCTCACTAAATGTAATTTAGTCATCTGTATAAATGCAAAGGGACAGTTTTTCTATCCTTGAACTTCAGTAATTTAGGATGCATTTAATATGTAATTTCCTGTGTCATTGTTTCCAGAACAAAGAATCTGTAGATTCAAATTTTGTTTTCTTTATGGAATGTTCCCACATTTATATGTAGTCCCACATTTATATGTTTGCCCTTAAATTGTATCTTTTCTGTTTCAGTTAACACACATGATGCTTGCTCTTGGTTAACACATATGATACTAGCTCTCCACCAAACTACAATTATTTATTTTTAGATTTTACATGTCATCAGAATCAGGGATCAGCAATCTTCCACCTCATTTTTAGATCTCTCTTCTGAGTGAAGTACTACTATTTGTCTCAGAAACTTTCACATTATATTTTATTCATCTGTAATTATCAGGTAATATATTTTAAATCAATGAGCATCCAAATATATCTTTGATCCTGAAAAACTGTATTTTAGTTGAGAATATGTTCTTTGGTCAAAACCCTTGTCTCTTAATATTTTCTAATGTTATTTCACAGTCTCTGAAGTTCAGTAGCAGAAAAGAAAGATTTGATGCTATTCTTATTTTCATTGTATCGACTTTTATCACTTTGGAAGCTGAAACAGTTTTCTCTTTATGGAGCTGAAACAATTTCTCTTTATACTTGTCATGTCAGAATTCTAAAAAGAAACATTTACAGAACTTTCAAGTTTTTAATTAATATTTTCTCTACCCAGTAATTTTTTTCAATCTGCAGGCCAAAACCTTTTGTATTGTTTTCTCTCTCTCTCTCTCTCTATATATATATATATTTTTTTTTCTCTTTTTATATATACACGCATAAAATCAGGGCCATACATATACACATATATATACACACAGTATATATATATATATATATATATATATATATATATATATATATGTGTGTGTGTGTGTGTGTGTTTTATATATATATATATATACACACACACATATAAAGTTACAGTGGTTCTTACATATTTTGGCTCTTAATCCCTTATCAGATATGTGGATTACAAAGATTTTCTTCCATTATCTAAGTTGCCTTTTCACTCTAATGAGTGTTACCTTTGCGGGGCAGAAATATTTTAATTGGATATAGGTATACTTGTTTATTTATTTATTTATTTATTTATTTATTTATTTATTTATTTATTTATTTATTTATTTATTTATTTAGTAGTTTGCAGTTTTGGTGTCATATCCATGAAATCACTGGCATGACCAATGTCATGAAATTTTGTTCCTTTTTTAAAAGGGATTTTATAGTTTCAAATCTTATACTTAGAATGAATCCATTTTTATTTGATTTTTACATATGGTATTAATAGGGGCCTGATTTCATTCTTTTGCATGTGGATAGCCAGGTTTTGAGTCAAGACTTTAATTTTCACAGAGAAATTTTCCTATCTTATTCAATTAATGTCTCTCTTTGAGCTGTTTGTTTTTATCTCTCTAGGACTGCTTAATTATTTTCTTTTTATATTTCCTAAAATTCCCTTCAGTTTCTAGTCTTTTCTTTCATTATTTCTATTCCCTTGATACCTTTGTTCTAAATGATGAAATATTTTTCCAGCTTGTCTCTAAAATTTAAATTTAGAAAAGCCATTCTTATTTAAATTTATTTATATATAAATTTCACATCATTGTAATCCCAGGGATTCACCCCACACACACACCCTCCCCACCATTCTCCCCCTTCCCCCCTGCCTGAAGTTGTGTGCTTCAGTTCGGTGCTTAGCTTGTTTTGACTTTTCCTCATGGTTTTTGTTTATTTTTTCCCTATATCCCATATGTTAGTGTAACCATTTGCTTTCTGTCTTTTTCTTTTTGACTTGTTTCTGCTAATATAATTTCTTCTAAGTACATCCATGTTACCATAAAATCATCCAATTTGTCATTTTTAATTGATGAGTAATATTCCATTGTGTATATATACCACTTTTTTTTTCATCCAGTAATCTGTTTTGGGGTATTTAGGTTGCTTCCAAGTCCTTGCAATCATAAATAGTGCTGCAGTAAAACATCTGAGCACAGGTGTCCCTTTGTACTCACATTGAGGCCTCTTTGGGGTAGATTTCCCAAGAGAGCAATTGCTGGGTCAAATGGTAGTTCCGTTTTCATTAATTTGAGGGTCCTCCACACAGCTTTCCATAGTGGTTAGACCAGTCTACATTCCCACCAGCAGTGTAAGAGTGTTCCTTTCTCTCCACATCCTCGCCAGTACTTGTTGTTGCCTGTTTATTGATGTGGGCCATTCTTACTGGTGTAAGGTGGTGTCTCATTGTGGTTTTGATTTGCATTTCCCTTATTGCTAGTGGCATTGAGCAGTTTTTCATGTACCTGTTGGTCATTTGTATTTCCTCTTTGGAGAAGTGTCTTTTTAGTTCTTCTCTCCATTTTTTGATTGGGCTTTTTGTTTTGCTTTTGTTTAATTGTGTGAGTTCCTTGTGGATCTTCGTTATTATATTAAAACCCTATCACTCTTGTGGAGGGCAAAATTTTTTCCCATTCAGTTGGGCTTCTTTTTATTTTTCCTGTTGTCTCTTTTGCTGTACAGAAGGTTTTTAGTTTGATGTAGTCCCATCTGTTTATGTTTTCCTTCATTTTTTTGCCATCTGTAGATGTTTCCAGAAAGGGATTTCTGAACTGTAATCCATGGAGAGTTTTGCCCAAGTTTTCTTCTATGTATGCTACGGTTTCAGGTCTGATCTCTGAGTCTCTTATCCATTTTGAGTTGATTTTTGTACATGGAGTAAGGGAGTTGTCTTGGTCATTTTTTTTTTTTTTTTTCACGTCTTAGTCCAATTTCCCCAGCACCATTTATTGAAGAGGCTATCTTTGTTCCAAGGTAAGTTTTTCACTCCTTTGTCGAAGATTAGTTGACTGTAGATGTGTGGTTTTATTTCAGAGCCCTCAATTCTGTTCCATTTGTCTGATTGTCTGTTTTTGTACCATTATCAGCTGTTAATTATTGTGGCTTTGTTGTATAGTTTAAAGTTTGGAATTGTAATATCTCAGTTCTCTTTTTGTCTGGTCAGGAGGCTTTTTGATATTTGAGGTCTTTTGTTATTTTATACGAATTTCTGTTATTTTTGTTCTAGCTCTTTAAAAAATGTCATTGGGATTTTCATTGGGATTGCATTGAGTCTGTAGATTGCCTTTGGTAGGATGGTCATTTGGATGATATTAATTCTTCCAATCCATGAACAGAGAATGTCTTTACATTTTTTTATGTCTTCTTCTATCTCTTTTAGCAGCATTCTAAAATTTTCTTTGTATAGTTCTTTCATGTGTTTTGTTAGGTTTATTCCAGGTATTTAATTTTTTTAGTGTGATGGTAAATGGTACAGCTTTTCTGATTTCTTCTTCTGTTTCACTAGAAAAGTCATTCTTATGCTCTAACTGAATCTCTTCTTAAGTTGTATTACTTTTTAAATTAGAATTGTTACCTGGTTTTTCTGCCAGTTGTTTTATTGATGCTCACTTGTCATTCAGAATTCCACTCAAGCATGCTGTTATTCTTTCATAGCAACTCCTGAGTCCACAGGCACCCTCAGTGGCCAGGTCACCTATTATCTGCCAAGAACCAGTAATGTGGGTAGATTCACTTCCTTTTGTACTGACTGGCAGCAAACCACATTGCAAATGGTTGTTTCTTTTGAGCACAAGGACAAAGAACTTTAAATATGTTTATATAGTCTGAAAACTAGTCATATAATAAAGAAAAAAGTTTTCTACCCAGATAGATGCCATTGTCTGAAACTTACTTCAAGATTTCCCTGATGCATCCTTCACTTAAGGCCTCTCCTATTGTCTCCCTTCTATAGATAGTAAATACCCTGTTCATGGCAGTGAATAGTTTATACAATAGCTAAATCCTCAACAATTGTGAGTCAAGAGTCTAAAAAGAGGAAGTCCTGTCATAGGTCTTGTCACATCTTGTCTGTCCAAATGTCCTGTGTAGCTTAGATACTTTCCCTGGGGTAGAAGGAGGATGGCACACATCAGATCATTGTTTCATGTTACCACCATAGGACAGCTGGGAGCCAGGGAGTCATTGCTGTAGCCCTGACATGGCCTGGTGTGAAGACCAGACACTGTGCTTTGTACCCTTCTTCACTCTTGCTTCCTGATTAAGGACACGTTTCCAAGACAGCTAGAGAAGCAGTTTGTGACTGTGACTCACATGAAAGAGAATCGTCACTGAGGCCACAAATGAGTACTTTATACAAACTATTATAGGAAACAATTTCCAGCATAATAGAGAATGTTAAAACTGGCTAGTGAATTAACTACATTAAATTAACACAGGATATCATGTTGGGCTAACAGCCTGACAAAGATGAAAACCACTGACCTTACTCAGTGTTGGTGGGTGTGTAATAATGAGCATTTTCAGTCCCTGACAGTGGAAATAAAATGTTAGCAATTTTGTGAAAATGCACTTGGAGATGTGTATCAAAGAACCTTTTTAAGGGTTGTTAAAACTTTACATGGTAATTCTAATTCTAGAATTTCATCTGAAATAAGGTCAAAGATTTATGAAGCATGTGGCTTGTTTCAGCATGATTTAAGATTAGAAAAAGTTAAAAATAAATGTCCAGCATAAAGGGAAAAGACTGTGCAAAGAAACATTAGCCCATCTGAGAAAAAAAAGGATGGTGACGAATTGGTTGAGTTGGCTATTCCTAGTTGAAGATGTGGGCATGTACGTCATTTTATAATTACACATATTTTCAAAAATATTAACCATGAGTCATTTGATGGTCAGTTCTATAATGGCAGGCCTGCACCTGACCTGCTGGAAGCTTTGACAAAGTAGGAATGGCACAAAGAATCATACATGTACAATAAACAAGAATGAGGGGTATCATTGAATGCAAATGAGGAAAAAATCAAACTACAAGCCCAAAGAACCTTCCAGTCTGAGAAAACCAGATTGGTGGTATGAACTCATGTGTGATTCCATTTATATGACATTCTGGAAAAGGCAAAATTGTGAAGACACAAGCAACTGTTTTCAAAGGTTTGAGGAGGGGAAACAGTTGAGTCACAGGTGATATTTTACAGTAATGAAATTATTCTGTATGATACGATGATAGGGGTTAAACAAAACTATTCATTTGTTAAAATGCATGGATGTTTTAGAACAAAATGAAGCTCACACATGCAATCATTTAAAAATCAATCAGGGGTTCCCATACTGGAATTCAGTGTATATATACTGTATATTACAATATACATATATTGTATTCTTCTAATAAGTTAGTTACAGAAATAAAATACTAGCAAATCCTAAGGAAGAGAAAATGCAATCACCACACTTTACTATATTTATTAATAGTGCAAGTTCACATTGTCTGTTTATAAGAAAATCCACTTATAAGAATTCAGAGTGTGATAAAAGAATCAGTCTTACATGATATGACCTTATTCAACAGCATAAAAGTATGAGCTAAGTCATCTTAGAAATGAGTTTGCAGTGGATTTTTGAACATCCTGAGAGTTAGGAGCCCCAAAACTATGCCATTGAAAGTGCTCATATAGCTTTTTACTCTCCCAAAGTGTAACAACTAAGAGTGTGCTACTGACAAGAGCCTGTCTGATACCATAAATAGTTGCTTAGTAACCTCTGTATGCGGTATATACTAAAAACTACATATTGTGATAGCCATATATTGTATTCTTATAATAAGTTATCTGGAGAAATAAAATAGTAGGCAAATCCTAAGGAAGAGAAAATACAATTATTGCAATGTAGTATATTTATCAATAGTGCAAGTTTACATTGTCTGTTTATAAGAAAATCCACTTATAAGTAGATCACACACTTGAAACCCATGTTGTTCAAGAGTCAACAGTATATTGGAAGACTAGAGACAAAAGGAACTGAGCTTAACACTGTAATCTAAGTGTAAATGCTATTTTCTTTTAGGATGTAGGCTAACACATCTGAAACAACTGTGCACCCATAGCAGATTGAAAAAGTAAATGGATAGAAGGCATGGTGTCAGGTGTCATTCAGGTTTCTCTCTATTAAAGTGGGGTGTTATACACATGTCCAGGTAACATGCTAGGTTGAACAATAGCAATGGTTATAATTGGAGATGGTGGTATGAACTCATTGTTTAGCTTCATGTACATGGGTCCATATAGATATATTTATAATCTGTTAGCAACTGAGACAAACTTGTAGTATGTGTCAACATATATTTCCTTAAAATAAATGATACCTCAGTAACAATGAACACATCTAACATCCAGATCTTGATTTCTTCTAATACCATTCTCCATAAAAGGAACCAAGGTATTGGGGACAGAGAATATCAAGGTGAGTCTGGAACAACTTATTGTACCCAAACACAAGCAAGTACTCACCCCCCCCCACACACACACATGCATACACACAGTGATGGAATGAATAAATGAACAAATAAATAAGGAATAATAGACAAATTTCCTTTGCCAAAGAATTTCATATAATTTATGCCAATATTACACAATGAAGAAGGTGGCTATGCAGTTGCCCATCCTTCAGAGAGGGTTGCGCATAAAAGCTTACTTCCAAAAAGCACAAAGGAAATGAGGGAAAGTTCAACCTTTAGTAGAGAATATGACAAAACTACCCAAGTCAGGTCAACATCTTATAATTACAAGCCATGTTGATAATATATGCTATGATGGTGAGGGCACCAGACCTTTATGATCTTTCTGCAAAAGCCCAAATGCCCTGTTTACTCGTAAGGGAAACATCAACCAAATACCAGTTGAAAGACAACCTGCATTACCTGATCAATGGTGCTCAAAACTGTCAAAGTCATGAGAAACAAACCAAGTCTAGGATACTGTCACAGCTAAGAGAAACCAAATGAGACATGACAACTAAATGCCATGCAGTGTCCTGGATGGGATCTTGGGACAGAAAAAATGGACATTAGATAAAAATTAAGGCAATCTGAATAAAATATGACATTCTTGTGTAAGACTGGGTCAACATGACCCATTGTGAAATATACACCATAAGATATTTATAATAGGGGAAACTGGCTATGGGCATATGGGAAGGTTGTTTATTATCTTCACAAATGTTCTGTATATTTAATACTGTTTGAAAATATAAATCTACTAATAAAAGACATCAGTGCTATTGATGTATTTAATAAAATGTAAGGTGGGTTTTTTTGTTTGTTTTTGTTTTTTTTTAGACTAGGTCTCACTATGTTTGCATGTGGAACCACAGGCTCACGTTGCCACAGACTCAAGAAATCCCCAGCCTCAGCTTCCCAGGTAGCTGGGATTGCAGGTACATGCCACCACACCCAGCTAATTTTTTTGAAACTAGGTCTCACTGCAGGACCCAAGAAGGACTCCAACCACAATCCCTAGCCCTGGTCGCTTCATAGGCTGAAGCTTACAGGCACGAGCCACCATGCCCGGCCTGTGAGTTTTATACATAAGATGTTTAATTCAAAATGTGAAAATAATAGAAACTTATTTAACTTATAGAATCAGTGGCAGAGATTTGAATCTCAAGAAATGTAACTTTGGTCTAGAACAATCCGAATATTGTGCTAACTTTTCTTAGAGTGCACTAATTATAGAAGACTCTGAATCATGTCAAGGTTTTCTTTTATTTTGAAACTGAAGTCTTTTCTTATTATCTCATAATTAAAGTCACAAAGGGTATTATGTAAATATAGTTTTCAGTGTTCAGAAAGAGAAACAGAATTAGGTAACTTTTCTTTCTCTTTTCTACATTTCTGACTATTTGAATTTGATATGCCTACAGGGGAAATAATGAGGCAAAAAGATGTGAGGAAACAATCTTCAAACAAATAGCTAAGTGTCTTATTTTGTAAGGGAAAGGGAGAAAGTTTCAATGTATAAAAAAAGATTTTGACACCTGCAAACACCAAAGAGTGTCATGCAACTGGTTTTGACATAATGTGAGTCCTTGAGAGTTTTTCCAAGTCATCTGATCAGACAACCTTCACTTTGTAATCCCCAAGGATGAAAACGAATGAGGAAGTCCTCCCACATTAAGCAATATGAGCTCTTTTTTTAGACAAATAAGGCAATTTCCTGGTGATTTTTCTTTTAAGTTTTAACTTTTTGAGTCTCTAGTAAGTCAGTACAATGTTGAAGTTTACATAATGGGGTGATTTGCCAGCCAATTTTTTATTAATGATCATATCTCTCATTTTTTAGTTCTAACCATGGAGGAAAAGCAGGAAGGATTTTGAAAAAAATCATAGCTAATCTTCAGTATTGTCAAAAAAATATTGCTTAAAGATATTTTTCTCACACTTTTCATTAGCTGTAGCTAAAGAATATTTTAAGGCAGTGAATTTTCATTCCAAATTGCATTTAGAAGCCTCCTTACACCAATTAAAGAAAGCATACTATTGGACAATCGGAGTTTTGTTTCTTTTTTGTTCTAAAGTACTAGTCAAATAAACAATTTTGCCCATGTTAAAAGCTCTCCAAATTGGTCTCTGTGGTTTCAAATTGTCTTAGTGAAATTGTGCCAGTTAGAGAGAAAATCACAAGAGTTAGTTACAGTGATAAAATAGCAGAAAGTGGGTAGGTCAAACTGAAGGAGGTGTAGTTTATAGTCAAAGACCCCATGAAAACTGCCAAGTGTCCCTAAGGATGGTTCTTATGTGAGCCTGTATCTCTGGAGCTTGACACGGACCATTTGTTGCCCAGCCAAAGAGAAGTCCTGGTTTTAAGCAGACAAAACAAAGAAAGGTAGTTTTCAGGGATGTAAGAACCAGATGGAGAAAGAAGTTCTCATGGTATGTTGAAATGCTGACATGGGGCAAATTTTGCCCAAAAGACATTGATCCAAGAGGAAGCCTATTTCTTAGCCCTTAAGACTGACTAAAATGATGGATTTCTCAGGTCTACAGTGCTTATCTCCCTAGACAGGAGCAAATGATTCATGGGCACAGGCAAGCAGATAGACAGAGCATTTGAGAGCAAGAGTCAGTTGCTAGAAAACACTCTTGCAAAAAAACAATACAAATATGACAATGAAAAATCCCAAAGGACCTAATTTCTAAAAACAAAACCATGGAAAACAAAATAAACCTGATGTCAAAAAGACTTCACTGAAATATCTGAGTTCAACTGAGCATTAACTTGCCATCAGGGCAGGAGGCACCTGATGGTGCCTGAGGTGCCTGAGGTGGAGGTAGAGGCACGGGATTTCGGGTGTGTGTGAGGTCACAGTGAGAGCACATCAGGACAAGGCAGGGCAGGTCCCTGTATGTCTGAGGGGAGCCACTATTTCTGTCAATGCTCTTCAATCAGAGGCTGTTGGGGCCACATAGTTGAAAATGCTGTATTTATTAGCAGCTACAGTGAGAGAGAACGACACACATAAAGAACCGCAGCATCTCTAAAGAGGCTGTTAGATTCTACCATAATTTGAATGCCTGTTGGGTGTGTTGAGAGAGATTAAAGGAAAGTTGGAATTGGTTCTATTTGGAATGTTGTCAGATAGCAGAGACAATTCTATAAATGGCAAATCCAATTCATCTTATCTAAGGGGAGGGTAGATCAAAATAGAAGAGGATAAAGATTATAACTGATCAAGAAATTGCACTCACTTGTTTTTACCAAGAGAGGGGGAGGCTGGTAGCTTTTGTGGGCTGCACAGGGACCTTGTTTTGGTCAACACTTCTATACAATTTTGAAGTGCTTTGCTTTGTCATCCTCATGGCTTCAGAGGGACTTTGTCCCTGAGGTTTGTGTTCCATGAGATTGTTGTGTCCCACAGGAGAATAATATGATCTAACTGTGAATGCCAAGTCAAATTTCAAGATATCTGGGTTGTTCTTATTTTTCTTTCTTAACACTAAAGTTTTGGGGGAAATAGACACAGCTAGATAATCATCATAATATAGGATAGGACATGAGTTACAAGAATGAATACAAGGCAGAGAGGAGGCTTGGGGTACAGAAGGAAGCACCATGAAGCAGAGGTTGGCTCCAGGAAACTGTCCATAATGAGTGATATACTCATGTTGAGTCTTGACAGACAAGAAGACATTCCTTAGGTAAGATGGTTGAGGAATACATATGACATGAGGGTGGAGATGAGGACATTTTTTGGCAGAAATAAACAGCATGTACAAAACTAAGGCGTTTTCAAATAGTACGACACATGAACAGAAACTACAAAGCATCCAAAGCACTGAGAAATTACATTGACCTGGGTATGAGTGAGATGGACCTTTCTGAGCTGCTAAAGAATTTGATTGTATGTGATTAATAACCTTTGAAGGTTTTAAATTAAGAACTAAGATAATCAGATTAAACAACAACAAAAAAAAATCCAACTAAGAATTTTTTCCAATAGTTCAGGGTAACCCAGTGAAGGATGAAATAGGCCATTGTTAATGGGACAGAGGGGAAAATGACAGAAGCTTCTTAGTTCTGATCTTTAGACCCAGAGTTGAATTTTCCATGAAGCTATTATTAGCTTAAGCTTCAGGGAGTGTCACTTCACACTGGCCCTTTGCAAGCCCCTGATAGGCCTCCTTGTTGTCACATATTTTTGCAAAGTTTACAAAATAAAATATGTTTAACTGCAGTCGGTCCAATGCTTCTGTCTCTGATGAATTCTACTCGCCCCAGATTAAGTGGAATTGGAGTAACTGTGAGGATTGAGGGTCTGACAAAAGGAGGATTAGTTTTGGGGTAGGTTGAATTTGGCTTCAGGAGACATATTTTAATGGTGCAGTCATTTTCATAAACAGGTGCTACCTGTCACCTGATAAAGACTTGCTTTCAGGAATATTTTCTTGTTCACCATGCTAGTCACCCAGGACGGATGGTAACACACTCAGCGAAAGGTGTGATGTTGATAGGAACATTTCCTATGTATCCAGCACTAGATGTCTGCAGTGGAAGAAAAAGCAACTTCAACATGAACAGAGCCAGAAGCTAGTCTATGACCAATTCTTCCAATTACAAGCACATCCAATTTTAAGAAGAGAATGTCATTAACATAGAATGTCTTAGAAATGCAGAAATATAACATTCAAATACCTCAAAGTACTTTTGTGGATAGGAATCCTATGGAACAGGATTTACAAGGCTTCCTGTGATCACCAGACACAGAAGAGGCACAGTCATATCTATGAGGGAGATTCTGTGCCTTCTGCATTCCAACATGAAGAATCCCCTCGGGGGTACTTGATGAGTCTTTGACACATACCTGAAATGACACACATATCATAATAAAGCAATAGTGCCTTAAGAAAGATAAGTTTCAAATAGAAGCAACAATAATGCTTTGGACTATTTGATCATCCAGCAAATTTCATGAGTGTATTAAATACTTAATCTCTGGTTTGACACAAAATTCTTATTTCTACAAATCACAGCAACACCAATATCTCCTAAGCTGCCCCTTGCAAAGAGATATCAAAAACAACCCAATGAGTAAGTGTCCTAATCCAGAGACTATTTAAACCATCCTGAGATTTTTGAACTTCACATAAGGTTCTTGACAAAGGATTTCATAATTTGACAGCAATGTTAGAAATTTAAATGCCATCACCAATGAGTTATGAGACTCAAAATAACTTTTTTAGACTATCAATAACAAAAGGACACATTTCAAAAACTATGCTAATATAAATATTCTCTGTACAGAACATACTGTAATTTGTATATTTCCTTATACAAATCAAAGCATGCAGGTCCAAATAAATACTGTGGGGGGGGGCAAGAAATAGGAGATAAACTCATGTCATTCGTGGCAATGTAGATGGAGCTGGAAGAGATGATGCTACCTGAAATAAGTCCAGAAGGAGAAAGCTAGATACTGTATGGTGTGTCACTTACAGATGGAATATCGCGAAACCAAACAAAAGGTCAGACAAAGACAAAACTTGAAAGCTTCCAGAATGGGTAGAAGACAGAGAGGGCTGAAGGAGAGGAAAAGCAGGTGGGGGAAGAGCACATTGGACTCTGAGGCTACCAAAAGGGGGATGTGGTCCCACAGGGACATTAGGGAGAATGGAGTCCAGTGGAAGGTTAGTGGGGCTTGGGTGGGGCTTACATTTGTAAGAAAGAAAGCTATCCCCTGAAGAACATAACCCCAATAAATAAAATTTACAAAAAGAAAACAACAAAATAGCTACAACAAAAAGAAGCACAGAAAGTGATACATGACATTAAACCGTTATTAAAAATACTCATTTTTAAATTTTGTATATTTTTGGGTTTCTTTTCATTTTTAAATGTGCAAGAGCTGTGGTTTTCTCTTATTCAAAATAGCCCACTTTCATACTGAATTTTCTACTCATGATTTTGTATTATTATGCTTTAATAGGATCCTAATGCTCCTAGAAGCTCTAAACCCTACAAACTCAAGAAGGGTCATGACAACCTCAGCAAAATCTAACCTTGTGCTTGCTCAATGGTTGTCTTCCACTGACGTCACTCATACTCAGAATCGGGAATCAATACAGGATAATCTCCAAATGAATTTTCCTAAATCTGTTAGTTGGTTAATTTGGAGGATGTCACTTTAACCCCCTGAGGATTTTTGAGTTTCTAGTCTATAAATACCCAAGACTATTAAAATACACCAAAAATCAAAAAAAGAAAATATATAATATTAATTCCCATTTTCTTTTTAATTACTTTAATCAACATTGCCAATTGGAAGATAATGATTCTGAGCCACTACTCAGTAAAATAAAGTAAGATGTTCAACTCTTACTCTGGTACTTCAATTTCTAGCAAAACAAAAACAAAGCAAACAAAAACCATTGCCCAAGGCATTTAATTACCTACTAGAAAATTCTTTTCCAAAGGCACTTGCCCTCATCATTTCACAAATCTAAAGGATTATTTAAGTAGTGCTGACAAGTCGCAAATTATAGTGATTACATACAATAAAACCCTAGGTGTAATAATATAATATGTTTTGGTAGATGGTAGGTGACTCCAACACAGGGATTTTTTTCATGTTGTGGCTCTGGCCCCTTCTCCAAGACCTCAGGTGTATTTGCATCCAGGAAGTAAAGGAGCAGAGTGGAAGAGGACCCCCAGTTTCCTGAGAATCTGGGCCACATCCCTAGCACTTTCATAACTCCCTGAGGGGGAAGGTCCAAGAAAGAAATCATGCTTAGCACGGGGTAGGCCTGTCCATCTGTCAGAAGGGTATAGGGGTGGAAAAGTTGTTTCCCCTATGCTTCTGGTTTCTTCTTAGATTAACCTGGCTCAGCAATCAAATTAATATCAGATAAATTAATAGGAGAAAAGAACCAATTTAATTACATCATTGTATGGAGCATCAACACAGATGTAAATTCTTAATAGGACAAAAAATGGACATTTATCCTGAAGGAAAAAATGGGACAAGGACCTAGGCCTCAAGGAGAGAGGAAGGAGGCTCATATGAAAAGGACAGGGTGACTCGTGACAAAACTCAGATGCTCTGTGACGAGATGTTTGCTATATAGTCAGGTTTCTTGATAGAAAGTTTATTTCTGGAGATAACCCTAAATCTGGGTAATAGCCCCAATTTTCATTTTTCTAGGTAGTTAAAAGAGTGGTCAAAAGTTCTGAGTCTACAGGACCCTGAGTGACTTCAGTTTAAAATAATCCGCATGCTAAAGTGACATGTCTGGAACAGCCTGTTATGAAGATTTTAGAGGGGTCTGTCCTTCAACAGTCACAGAGGACCTTGGACTCCAGGCTGTGACTCTTTTCTACTGATGTGATTGCTGCAAAGGAGCAAGAAGCAGTCACAAGACTAGTTAGTTACATAGTTTTCTCCCTCCGAGCACTGCCTCCCAGCCAGTCCTCCCAAAGATGCCTCCTCACAGGGCCTGGCCACAGCAACACAGAATTGAGGATGGAGTCAGGGTACACATTCCACATTTCCCTAGATAATTGCCAAGTTGCTTCTCCCATCTGTGGGAATGGGGCCTGACACAGTCCCCTTTTCTCGGTTCATTCTCATATCCTCCCTAAAATGGGCCACTGTGGCATTGTTTTAGTGTGTTGCTGTGGCAACAAGTGAAGATGAATCGGTTCATCTTTGAATTGTTTGATTAATCAGAACTTCTGACCTTTCAATCCCCATTTCACATCTTTGGCTCCTTATCCTCCTGGTTTCCCCCAGATGCTTAGTCTCAGTTGCACAGTAACCATTTACTTCCAGTCTGTGGCTTGTATGTTGACATTATTTTTGGCGACTTTCATCCCACAAATGGTTTTGTGCCTTAAGGATTTTATTTTTAATCACAGACATTTGAAATTTTTAGAGATTAAACATCTCTTAACGTCTTCTTCCTTCTTAGAATTTAGCTTGAGATGACTGACTCTCCACTCTGGTAATATTGGATGCTACTCAGCCTATTAATTTCTTAGCAGTGTTTCTTCTGTTCCTGCCTGAGAGGCAATTCTAGAAATACGCAGATTTTACAAAAAAAAAAAAAAAAGTTTAATTGCTTGGTTATAAGCTTGTTAAGGAAGTCCTCACAATCTGTTTCCCTGATCAAGTTTTATGAGTTTCTAAGAGTTTCCTTTTCCCCACCTACTTGCATTTTCACACTTTGCTTTTCTGCCAAATGCTAGCTGGGGACCTTGAGGTTGAGGGTTTTTTTCAAAAGCTTTTAAGTTGTGAGTCCTCTTGAGCTCTCAGTCTGGTCACAAGGTCTGTTTCACTTGCCGTGTTTGTCGTTATTGATCTAGACGCTACCAGTACCTCATGCGGATCTCCCAGTCAGTGATTACTTTTCACCCCAGTGTATCAGTTAACATAGAGCAAGATGTAGCAATTTCCTTCACTCTCTTGGGTGTTTTGTGTTTTTTTGTTTTGGTAACATGATACTGCTAAGCAAGTTTTTACAAACTCTAATCTCCAAAGGTCTTTGGTCCAGAAATGTTCCCTGTAGCCTAAGAGGGGTTTTGGCCTCTCAGATTTCTAAATGCAAAATTCCCCGAGTAGGTCCTCTGACCTAAAACAGCACTGAGTATGACGACCAGGTGAAAACATCTGGTCTAACAGAAGCCACACTCCGCGTGGGACCTAGGGAGCTGAGACCTGGAATTTGAGCTCCTAGGTTGATTTTTTTTTTTTTTTTGAGTCTTTCTAACCATATTTCTCTCGAATCTCAGAGTTTTGAAAACTGAGCCCAGGCGCCCGCCCGGGCGGAGCAGGAGGGTGTTTGCCAGAACGAACTAACTGTGAGGATCGATTTGCACCCAGAGGTATACCTGGGTGGCGGGAGACTACAGGGACGTTAGCCAGTTCCACGCCCCATCGGTGGTGAAAGCGCAGCGCAGAGCCGGAAGCGCAGAGCCAAAAAGCCGCGCAGGCGCAGAAAGCAAATACTGCTGGGAGGCGGGGCTGAGCCCGGGAAGCGGAAGCCGAGAGGAATGATTCAATTTACTTACACTACAGCACGCTCTCGTCGTCTCCCACATGGTCTAGCGGTTAGGATTCCTGGTTTTCACCCAGGCGGCCCGGGTTCGACTCCCGGTGTGGGAACGCGTAAACCTTTTGACAGCAGCGTAGAAACTTCAGCTAAAAGGTTTGCAGTCCGTTGTTGCTAGAAAAGAACTCTAAACATCCTGATTGAAAGCAATAATTCTTTGAAGGAATGCGAAATCTTGAAGACGTGACTGGGTTTCACTTACAGGGACTGCTGCTTGTATAATTAGTGTTGTCATTTTCTCCTGCTTTGTATAGTTCATTAAAAGGTCACATGTGACTGGTTACTATTTAATAGTCAAATCCTTAGACAAAGGAATTTTTCCTCCCTTACCCCAGCTTTATTGAGATACATAATTCATTACGGTTAATGTAGTGAATTGATAAATATATTTATTGGGAAGTGATTACCACCTGTGGGTGGGTTATTACCTTTATTACCACAATTAGGTTTAGTTAACACCTCTATTGCCTCACATCATTACCATTTCTTTTAAATACAGGAATTCTTAGGATTTTGCCAATTCCCTGCTCTTTATGCTCCCTGGGAGAGTCCACACACACACAAGGACAGGGGATGTATGGGCGGGAAAGCAGACTCCTGAGGCAGGCGTCACTAGGGCTGGGGCATAAAGAAAAATAGACATATCCAGACAGGAAGCGAACTTGAACAGCGATTTGCAGACATGTAGACAGGGAGGGGTGAAGCCAGATCCATTCACCTGCCCACACGGGGACACTGGGAAGTGCAGACAACCACGGTGTGATTAGTTTGAACTGCTAGCAAGCTCCTGCTTTCCCAAGTAGGAAGGGCCTTGAAATATCTTCTGCTGAGGTTTCCAGGATGGGAATGAAATGTCTTTCACTGCATAGACCTACGTGCTGCTCACTAATGGAAGCCTGAGTGTGCAGCAACTAGGGTAGCAGTGCCATTGCCTTTGCAAATTCTATTGTTTCAACCAATTCTCATGCCACTCACTGGAACTGAACAAACCATAGACTAAACATGGTAAACACGTTGCTGCCATCAACTTGATTCGGACAATAAAACAGACGAAAGCATCCAGGAGATCTCAACCATGAGCTATAATTTGTACACCAATAACATGACTTTCAGATAGAGATCAGTTTTTATTTATGTGGAAATTGTTGTTTTCATCCAGAGGCGGTATTTTTCAGTCCTTGATTAAAATTCTACATTCTCAGTTTGTATGGAAACAGTGTATGATTTGGCCATAAAGACATTGAGAGTGCTTTGTCAGTGACTGCTTTAGACAGTTTTCATTATGTGACATGGAACAAATTCTTCAAGATTTATTTCTGAAAATTGTTCTTTGTAAATACTTTTCAGCTGATTGCCATTTCCCCTTTCCCTCCTACCATGAAGCCCCAGGGTTCCCCTGGCTGTGGTCAGAACCATGTACACCCTCAACCAGGCCAAGCCACCATGAAGCATACAGAGGGGACTTCCCATCTCACCTTTGGAGGAAGTGGGTATGTTTTATGCTGTGAAATGATTCCATCGTGCTAACTAACCTGAGCATTATGCCCTGGCACAGAGGCCAGGCATGTTTCTATTTTGCCTTCTGTCACATCCTTTTGATCCCTTTGCTTTTAGAGAGAGCTGGATCTCCACAGACTTCAGTTCCCAGATTACCTTTCCAATACATTTCTGGTTAGTTTCTGTTCACAAGAGTCTGCTTGGGAGATTGGGGTATCTCAAAATATCTATAGCTATCTATATGCAATGTAGGGTAAATGAGTTGGCCAGGCTTTTTCCTTCTATGACCTTCTAGTACCTGTGGCCTTGTGCTATGCTAAGACTGTGTACACGCTTTGGCTCAGTGTGTGTGCTCAAGTGTGAGTATGCTCACCTGAGTCAGGTAAGCGATAAAAGGGCAGCCTCACCCTGCGGGGAGAAGAGCAGAGAGCACTAGAGAATGCTGGAGACATAAAGAGGCAGGGAAAAGAGCTTGAAGATTCATAGAGGATTGGAGACTGCCCTCCCTCTGGCCCTGATCCCCTCCCTGCCTGGTGTGTATGTGTAACTGCTAGAACCAATAATGAACCTACCCAGATTAAGAAGCTTACACTACAGCTGGCCTCACAAATAGGATGGTTGCCCAACATATAGGTCAAAGCCATTTTTTTCCCTTTGGGCAGTCTTGCGGGTGCTTATGGTCTGAGGGCATGGCCTGATGACTGCCAACAGCTCCTACTCTAGTGCCCTTGGTGATCCCACAGTGTTGGTCAGCTGGGAAACACCAGCGGTGGCACCAGTGGGCAGCTACATGCTCCTACAACCGAGAAGATTCTACAGAACAGAGTAATGAAGGTAATGATGTCAGCGGTAATGGCAGTGCCCAGGGGGGATGGTGCAGAGAAAGCACCTGCCCTCAGGCACTACCTCCTCTTCATGTTAATTCTCTCACCCCAGGTGAGTGGTGGCCTCTTGGAGAGTAAATGAGGTATCCTGGTAGATTTCACCTTTCTGCCATTGGCCTATGACCAACAGCTGTGGTATTGGTATTGTACCCTCCCCATGATTATATTTACCTGGGCCCAATGGGTGTTTGCATGTGTAAGTAAGTACACCTGGGACTAGAAGGCTGACGTTCTCCCTGGGAAAATCTGGAAGAGAAAGTGAAGAGAACTGGAAAACACAAGTGAGAGCCCAGAGAAAGAACATGAAGATTCCTGGGGAGGATTCCTGCTTCCCAGGCCCCCTGCCCCTGTTGCCTAGCCTGTCTGTGTGCCATACAATTGGCCCAGCCTCCCTCCCAGGTATGCCTGTGCACCTGACTCTCTGAGAGAGCATTGAAACCTATAAAATCCACCAAGGCTCCAACATTCTTCTTTAACTGCAGAATCAATGATGTACCCATCCAGATTGAGATGGATGCACTATACCGCTGCAGTTACTAACAACTGAATAATCTAATGTTTATCCTCTTTTCCTTCTCTGGCACTTCCCAAAAATGTGAGACCAAGTCCCTTTATTACATTTCCTGTCTGAATTATTCATACTAGTGTTTCATAGTGTAATTATAATCTACCATTGCACTATTACCCTTTTACTCTAACTGATATGTGTGCAGGGGGTCAAGTGTGAGTGATTAACTTATTCCATTCACCAAGGAAAGTTTGGGGGGAAATACATTTTTAATTGAGACCTAAGGCTAGACTAGGGGGTGAGAGCAAGTGTGAATGGGCATGAGTCAAGGTCAACTTGCCTTATGATAGGACAAACTGTACCTTTCAGACCATCGGAGGTGGCACCAGCCACTCCAATTGATACAACTTCACTTTGAGTTACTATTTTGGTAGGAAAGAGAAGTTCCAGGGCCACCATTTGTCTTTCTGATCATATTATCCTCACTCCAAGATTCAGAGGACAACATGGTAACATCAGTGGCCAAGTAGTGAATCTGAGCTGTACAGACCAGAATCTGTGCAGCCATTCACCAAGCACAGATACCTAGAGTTCAAACTAGGCCAAAACCTGACCTATGCCCTGTGTGCCAATGAATCACACAGAAGTACCGGAGGCGCAAAGTAATGCAAACAACACAATTTATATTGTAATTCTCCAACTTCCCAATTAAACTGTGGACCTGATTTTCATGCAACTGTATCTTTTGTTTCTTATGACTGCAAGTAAGGGATAACACAGTTCATAGCCAAGGGCCATCTCTGCTGATAAGAGATCTCTAGTCCTTTGACCTTAAGCTGAAGTGTATAGCCTTGATGAACAATCAATCTAGCACTCCTGGATTTTCAGAAATAACTCACCCACCACCATAACATTTGATTGTAGCACCTCTTATTCTCCTTGTACCTTACCTCCAATACACCTTTTACCCCAGGTAATACCAGGTCATCTTTTAAGTGAATATCTTACCAGCATACATGAAAACTACCAAAATCTCATTTTCCACTAGTGATGAGATCATTAGTGTGTTTATGCCCAAGGAAAGATAACCAATCTCAAAGTTTCATCTGTTTCCTGAAGGTGCCACTGGCCACAAACACTGTTTAGTGATGACTTATTTAGACAGTCGGAAAACACTTTAGCTATGCCTCATTGAAGAAGGAATAGAGGAGCCAAAAGGAGGAAATGATATGACCAGAACTTTGGGGTCTCTCACTGCTGCCACTGTTGGAACTTGCATAGGATACAGCTGAAACTGCCCAGATGAATTCTAGAGTCACTCAGCCACTTGTGATGGTCCTACTGAGAAACATCCTTCTTTTACACACACTGCCTCCTACTAGAACAGCTAAAGTTCACAGACAGCTCCTGTGACCTCTGTTGGAAATGTCAAAGATGCAGGAACTGGGAATGCGTTGCTATTTTCAAAAAGGGAAGCAGAAAAATGTGCCCCTTGACCCTATTTTTCCACCATCTGTTCATGTCTTTAATTAGCTCAATCCAATGGCATCCAGCTGGTCAGGCATGCTGGAAATGTTCGTGAGATTACACCCCTTACAATGCAGAAGAAATAAGTCTAGCATTTCTTACTTCTACTGCCTGTTTCTCTGAAAGCCTTCTCTGAAACTCTACATTGTTAGTTTAGAGCTTACCTAACAAACCAGGCCCTAAGCATCCTCACTTAGAGATAGTCATGTTACTCTGCTTAGCAATGCAGTTTTCCTGTTTCACACGATACCGGTCACAGTCACTCTCTGGCTGGATTCAACAGGTGCCTGGGCTGGACTGAAACTGGTGTTTCACCACACAGCTCCTTTGTTCTAGGCCTTCTCCATGTGTCCTGAGCTTCTCATGCTAGCGGTCTCATTCTTAAATGTTGACTGGCCTTGGAAAGGAAATACCAGGAACTGTCATTCTTCTTAAGAGCCTGGTGAAGAATTGACCCACTGTCACTTCTGTTGGATGCTGTTGGTCAATGTAGTTCCAGACCAGCTCAAATTCAAGGGGGTGGAGAAACAGATTAGACATATGAACAAGGTGAAGTATGTACTTGTACAGAGAGGTGGAAGATGGTAGCTGTCTTTGAGATGAGCCATAATGAAATCATTGGTCTTATTTTCAAATTCTTTCCACCTGACCCCCCAGTTTCTAGGTATTTACCCCCCACCCCATGGTTCTCTCTGTAGGCTTCTGTTCCCCTTTCCCACTATGTCTAATAATATCTCATGCAGATCTGAGCAATATCTTTATTTCTGTCCTTAATAGAGCATATTTCAGTTTTGTTGATGAAGCAAAATGCTTATATAAAAAAAGCCATTGACCTTTTATTGAAATGTGCTTTATTAAAAGGCACAAGTTCTTCTTAATACTCCTTCAGGGAGGAGCAAAATAACTGAAATTATCTTGTGGCATATAACCTAAAGTGGGATAGAATTGGCGGTGACCCATTTTCCTAATATTTGCATAAACTGCAAAAACCCTAGTTTCTCACCAGCTGGTTCATTTTCACTGTTTGCACATCACACTTTACCTTCTGGGGTTACAATTTTCCCACTCCATTTGGTTTATTTGTTTGCTTTGTCATCTGAAGATAGTCATTCATGGTAACATATTAATAAATGCTATACATTATTTTTAAAGGGTGTTATAAACAAGACAAGCACCGCTAAATGGGGTTGCTTGTGCTAAGCTTGCATCCTCAACATGAGGCTTCATGGCAGTTTTGGCTCCTTCAGAAATGGAAGCTTAAGCCAGTCTGTCCGGATCCAACTTATTGGCGCTGATGAGGTAACCTGCCTGGTAGACCCCCGCCAGCTCCCAAAGGAGAGTGATCCTGCCACCACCCATCCGATTTTAGGCCTCATGTAACTCCCTTGTCTCTGCTCTCTCCCACCTCTCAGTCTTTCATTTTCTATAGCTCTCAGAGGCTGCCCAAGTCCTGCATCATTGAATAAAATTCATCAGTTCTTTAAAATGTACTCAGTTGAATTTTGCTTTACAACAAGGAGTTCATTCTCACCACATGAAGTTTACAGAAAGGTACTAACCAGAAGAGGATGCCCAGGCCTGAGTGTGCAAGTCATGAAGGAGGGGCCCATTCTGTTCCTGACATCATGTCTTGGACTTTGACTAGAGAAACAGGTTCTCCATGCCTCAGCATTGGATCAATGACAGGCACCCTGGTGGACATGTCCTGAGCCTTCAGCATGCTTCAGAGACAGCTGTCAGACTCCTGGCACTAAACCCCTGCACCAGGGTCCATCGTAGTGCAAAGCCAAGGGCTCCTCCAGGTAGTAAACGTGACCCCACTCTAAGTGCTCAGCACAACCAGGTAGGATGGACAACCCGAGATGACAACCTAGTGCTTATCCCCCAGGGTGTTAGAGAAAAGAGTAGCTGTAAGAGAAAGAGAAAGTGAAAATAATGAGACGATGCCTGTGGTTCACCACATACTACCCAGGATAGCTTGAAACAACCTTTGTCACTTCTTCTCACATACAATCTACATCTAGTCGGTCATGTTGTTTCCTTGACCTGATTTTCTATTTATTTATACTTGTAGTCTTTTACATTGATATAGTTTCCATGGTTTCTGATTTTTCTAAAGACGGTTTCCCCTTCTTTGCTACCACAGCACAAACCTCTGTCTAAGAGATCATCAGCCTCCCACTGATTTTCTAGACATTCTATGGAGAGACACTGGCATTGGAATGATGCCCCAGAGCAACACCCACACACCTGCTACATTCCCATTGCTCTAGCTGCTATGATTCCTTTCTGGACACACCATGACAGAAGCAATGGTTCTTGTGGACTCATGCCATGGAATCAGGACAGTGTTCAGTGGACCGTAGGAATCATGCCTGGGGGCACGACCCAGGGGTATTGGTTCAGCATGGTGGCTTTGGGATGGATCAGCTAGATCATTTGCAGTGACATTTTCTGGTTTGTCTATGATTGTGCACACAAGTCCCCAGAGGCCAGACATCAGCATGGAATGTCTGTCACAATCAGCAGATGATCTTTTGGTTTTCTTTATGTCACTGAATGACTGTCAGGCTATTTAATGCTTACCTAGAAGCCTCAACATGGTCTTATTGACAAGTTGGAATATGTTTGACTAGAAACAGGTCCTGAGCTCTTGACAGAAGCCAGAGGGCACTTACCCCTCCAACCAGAGGTACTAGGTCATGCAAGCAAAATCAGACAGCTACCAGAAATGGCATTTGCCCACCTGCTGTAGGAGGAAAGATACATAGGCTCATGGGCTTGCAGTTTCTCCATCCTCCCCTTGGCCTCGATTTTCACACCAGTTAAAGATATATGACCTGACAGTTGAGTGGTATTCTCTCCAAGAGAGTGATCCCCAGAGAGAAGCATGAGAGGGAGACTTCACTCCCTGTCGGGGGTGTGCTCAAAATGATTGGCGGAATTTCTCAGGCATAGTTTTCTGGATATGCTGACATGTGCACTAACTTCCTCACCCTGAGCCACCACAGTGCCTTGCCGACTGTGTGATGACATCAAAAACTGACAATGAGGTGCTGTGTCATGGTGGAGTCTTCTGAATTAGACTTAGAAATGGCCCTTGTGCTCTCTGTCTCCACGTCCCTCTGTTCTGAGACAGTGGACCTGGAGAACAGGCCAGCTCAGTCATGCACCTGGCAGTTTGCTACAGTGAGCAGGGAAGACAAGTAAGCACAGTGGCATTCCAGAAGAGCAGAAAGCCAGCAGAGTCTGCAAGGCACTCAAGAGGGTCCCAGTGACTGTGCATAGGCATCAACTTGCCCAGTAGGCACATCACCCATGGCACACACCTGGTGCCCATGCTGGGGGCATTCTTGGCAGCTCCCAGGAGATGGTTCCTATCAACTCTTCTGTTTCAGTAAGGACAACGGATCCCTCTCCTTAGCCCCTTCTCCCTAAGCTCCAGCAGAGATGTTGAAGAGGAGTTTGGAAAAGGCTGGGGAAATAGTTGTCCAGCCACTGCTATGAAAATGGATGGTACTGAAGATGTTCAGGGAGCTTTTTTGAGCCACACAACTCTAAGCAGGTCCCAGATGTCCATAAACTCTTAAGGCAGCCAGCCAAAAACTCAGAAGAGCAAAAGAAGAACACAGGGTTCTTTATATTTGCTTTGTCCATTGATCCTAAAAAAGTAAAATAAAATAAAAAGCAAAAAAAATAGAAAAAAAAACATAGAAATACAGACACTGTTGTAGAGATAATCTCTCTTAAGCAGGACATGGTAACACAATGAGGGGTAAACTCCTCTCTGCAGAGGACCCTGATAGCAGTCCTGCCAAGATAAGCAATGCAAGCACCAGCAAGCACCAGCCACAGCCTTGGCACCATGCCCTCCTCTCCAGGGAAGCCCAACTCAACTGAAACAGAACCCAGAGCCTGCAATGCCTGAAATACAGGAAATAGCTGCCAGCCTGACCTAATGTACCACCCACCCCACCCCCTTGCTCTCTTCCCCTTGCTTCCTCCCCAAATACTAAGGGGCTGTCCAGAGACTGATGCAGTGGTTGCCCCACCTGTCACAGCACTGCCCATTCCTGGAAGACTGTCAGGTATGTGGATCAGCTTGAACTTATTGTATAGAGCTCGGCTATACCTTGGGCCAAGTATAAAGAAGCTTATAAGAAAACTTCAGGTGGAAGTCTGACTTTCTGAAGTTGGATGTAAAAAGCTTGCAAGACCTCTCTCCCTGGTTTGTTTCCTTCATTTTGGTGTTAGCTTACTTTGACTTTTTCTTCATGGCCTTTTATTATCTTTCCCATGTCCCATATAATAGTGAAACCATTTGGTGTCTTTTTCTTTTTGACTTGTTTCTGCTAATATGATTTCTTCTAAGTACATCCATGTTACCATAAAATCATCCAATTTGTCATTTTTAATTGATGAGTAAAATTCCATTGTGTGTATGTACCACATCTTTTTCATCCAGTCATCTGTTTTGGGACATTTAGGTTGCTTCCATAACTTTACAATTATAAGTAGTGCTACAGTAAACATCCAAGCACAGGTGTCCTTTTGTACAAGCATTGAGGTCTCCTTTGGGTAGATTCCAAAGAGAGCAATTGCTGGGTCAAATGGCAGTTCCATTTTCATTAATTTGAGGGTCACACGGCTTTCCATAGTGGCTGGACCAGTTTACATTCCCACCAGCAGTGTAAAAGTGTTCCTTAATCTCCATATCCCCATCAGCACTTGTTGTTGCCTGTTTTTTGGATGTGGGCCATTCTTGCTGATGTTAGGTAGTATCTCATTGTGGTTTTGGTTTGCATTTCCCTGCTTGCTAGTGACGTTCAACAGTTTTTCATGTACCTGTTGGCCACTTGTATTTCCTCTTTGGAGAAGTGTCTTTTTAATTCTTCTCCCCATTATTTTAACTGTTTTTTTTTTACTTTGTTTTTGTTAAGTTGTATGAGTTCTTTGTGTATCTTTGTTATAAGACCCTTATTACTTGTATGTAAGGCAAAAATTTTTTGCCACTCAGTTGAGTTTGTTTTCTCTGTTGTCGCTTTTGCTGTACAGAAGAGTTTTAGTTCGATGTAGTCCCAGCTGTTAATGTTTTCCTTCATTTTTTATATAGATGTATAGATGCTATAGATGTATCTAGAAATTCATTTCTAGATTGTAATTTATGAAGGGTTTTGCCCACATTTTCCTCTTGTATATTATCGTTTCCGGTCTTACATGCAAGTCTTTTATCCATTTTGAGTTGATTTTTGTAAATGGTGTGAACAGGTGGAGGGGGGTGAACCCCAGGGATTACAAAGATGTGAAAATTATATATAAATAAAAGTATTTAATTAATTTTAAAAATTGGATTCACTTCTGAATGGTAGAAGGAAAAGTAATAGAAAAGAGAAAGAAAATTAAATTTGTTTTTTGATCTTTAGAAGAACAGCTAGAACCAAGATCACTTCATAGAAACCTAGAAAAGTAAGTGAACTTTGAAATGAGCACAAGAGATTAAAATGACAGTTCATAGGTAATACGGTGGTGAGAGAACCTCAGGGTATACAATGATGTAGAAAATATATATCTGTAATTAATTTTAAAAATCTTAAAAACTATATGAATAAATAAATAAATGTTATGTGCCTAATACCTGTATGTTCTAAAAAAATAAATAAGGAAAACAAATGAACAAATGGACAAGAAAAATTTTAAACTGTTGATAGAACTGAAGCATAGAGCAAGGGGGGAGGGTAAAATTGAGGGAGAAATGAGCACAAGAGTTTAGGAAGGTTCATGGGTGATAAGATGGTGGGAGAAACTTAGGGCAGAAAATGATGTAATATACATAGGTATATATAAAATATAATATATAAATATATACAACACTCACCTGAGGGAATGTAAAGTTCTTCCTGTCTTTATTCGAGAATCCGTGAATTGAGCAGCAGTCCACCCAGCAGAGAAAAAAGGAGTTGTATGGGCTGTGGACATGTGGTCTCACTTATATTGTCCTTGGTTTACCCAGTGGTAAAAAGAGTTGCTATATTGTTTTGCCCTGTTATGATATGTAGGGAAAATTGGGGGAAATTCCCCTCTCACCTCCTTGACTCCTCTGAATGGGCCACTAGTAAATTGACACAAGAGAAATTAGCAAGGAAAAAGACAAATTTCATGTTGTATGTACCCAGGTCCCAAAGCACGGGACCTTGTGGATGGTGGAAGCAGCCAGTTTATTTATTTTTTAGATAGAGAAGCCATAAGGCTATGGAGAACATGCAGGGTGCAGTTTGGGTTTGGACATATTTCCTGATGGGACACATTTCCTGTGAAAATCAGCTCTGCCCCACCTCCACTCCATCTCTGTCTCTGAGGAGAAAAGTGTCTCTGGGTCTCTGTACAGAGAAGCTACCTTTCATTTAGGGATTTACCTCCTGCTTCCAGGGAGAACAGAAAAGAATATCAGGGAAAATTCCTGCTTTTAAGAGGAAGGGAATTTAAGGGAATCATTCATTTCTGGACTGTTTCTTTAATTCAAAATAATCAATATGCGGCCTTGGTGACTCTTAGGTCAGCCTGATCCAAGATCCCACATATAAAGCTGACACCCTTGTTTGTAGATATCTTTGCATTTTAATACCTGTAAATACCTGAGCAGCTCCAGTTCAGCCTCCTGATATGGGGTGCTCTATTAATTCATAATTCTCAATGCTTGGGGGACCTCTCCTTTGACTGAATTAGGTTACCAAAGGAGAAGAGAAAAAATACACATGCACGAATACATATATATGTTTTTTATTTTAAATAGCAGATATTAAAATACCAGAAACACCAACAATAAAACATTTTATTACTTAAAAAAAAAACTAGTGATTTTTGACATTACACAATAGCTCTGCTTTTCGGGGACTGTTGTATTTTTAGCTCCCCTCTGGTGGCTGCTGCTGGAGACAGCTGTTTCCGCAATCCACGAGAGTGTCTGGTGCATACATTTATCATGTGATTTTGGGCAACCACTGTCAGACATCTTCCCTCACAGCAGAGCTTCACTCTTCAGTTGTTCTCCACATTTTCTTATTCGTTATCTCCATGCTGGAAAAAAACAATCTTCCAGTCACCTTCCTGATTTCACATTAATCTATTATTCAATAATAATGTTTCTTACAGAGCTGCATTAATTAAAAGCAAGCGCCACCAGAAACTGTCACTTCAAGTGTCATTTGTCACAACAACCTGATGTTCTTTTCTTTCTGTCATTTTTAGAACTTTGGTTACCATAACAACCCATAGCTGTTTTTATATATAGCATCACTTATAGTCAGTTGGTTTATTTCATTTCATTTTTTTTTACCATGAGGAAAATTAGCTGTTTTTTCTTCTTTTAACAAAGCTTATAACGTGGCAGAATAATCAGGCATAATGATAGCTTGATCCACAAAGGAATATTACATGTTAAATGGAAAATTATATTACATCTGTATATTAAAATGCTCTATTTAAAAAATAACATCCCTAAAAGAAGAAAGTCCAGGTTCAACCTCCCAGGTATTGACTTATTAGAAGTGGGTAACACTAGGATGTAATTATAACCTGTAAAATAACAAACAAAACAGCTGAGAGTTCAGGAGAAATTCAGGTATGCATAGCAAGCAATAGTCAGCTCAAAGCTGAAACCATTCACTCAGCCCAGATGGCTTCTGTGGGTCTCAGCACTTCCTCCCCTCCCCCACTTAGGACAAAGCTCTCCTGGATCACATAATTGAGGAAAAGCAATCTTCTGCACAGTACAGATGACATTCTAGAAGATTGCAAGCTGCCTACTAAAAAGGGGGAAACCAGAGAGGCTGGGATACCATAGGCTAGGGCCATACTGAGACATACCATGGAACCTCCATAGCAGCCCACCCATAGCAGCCCACAGGAACCTCTAACTTTACTGCCAAATTCTTACCCTTTGACCTCTTAATTCAGTCTCATTTTTTTTTTCCCCAAGATAACTTTGGCTTCATTTCCTGTCACCTCTGGCCTGAACTGATCTTTTCTTTTTTTTCCCATTCAAATCCTACTTGCCTGAAGCAAAACAAGCCCTATTTCTTTGCTGACTCCTCTGACATTTTTACTTTCCCCAACCCATCTCCTTAACCTTGTTTTTAATACTTGTTATTGCTGTTAGGGCATCCACACTACTCAGCAATTAGATAGCTGGCTCACTTTCATTTAGATCACACGTACATATGGTCATTTTCTATGTCTTGAACCTCTAAGAGGTATTATCTACAAGTCAGACTGTGCAGGACAGCATAAAAGGTATTGTCAGAAAAGAAAGAGGACGGTATAGGCAGCTGAATATGGGATTGGGAAGCAAGCAACAAAGATTGATGCAAGATTTAATTTAGATTTAATTGGTACAAGATTTAATTTAATTTAGTCTATAAGAGTTTTCCTTGAAGGGTTAGATGCTTTGTGTCTGCAATACCCTACGTTTTAAGAGACATGCCTAATCCATTCACATGTTCTTTGAAGAAGGTATCCAGTGCCCAGAAATGCAAGTAGAAACCTGAGCTTTAGACAAATTGACTTGTTAATGACAAATCTAATACCACATACGCTAATCTTCAGATGTAACTCAGGATTCTGTAAGGTGCAAGACCAAGAGAAAGATGAATCCATCTCCCCAACTTTGTAACCCCAAGTGTAAATAACATTACTTTCACCTACTAGGTGCTGTTGAATTATATTACATTGAACTGGTCCTCATAGTTAAGCATCTTTCAAATTTAAAATGCTTGGTATCAATTCTGTCCTTTGTAAACCCAAAACTCCGGTCCTATCGTTTCATTCTTGCAACCAGAGTTCTAAACATAGAGCAGCACTTTTCCAGAATTATCCCCATGCACAATGTAATGCAACAACATAAATCTCCCTCTTCCACCACAGATCAGTGATACATTAATTACACAACTTCTTGTGGGGTAGGATGGATCAATTCAATAAGATGATAGGAGACTGAATAAAGGATCTTTGGGGTGGGCTTGCCACATTTGAGAAATGTTACCTTCTTAGTTCTTGTTTATATCTCTGGAAAGTATTGGGTAGTGTTTGTTAAACCGTATCTGAGGAGTTGACATGTCTCAAAAGCAAGTCAATTATTTTTTCTGCCTAAAAAATAAGCAGAAAGTTTCCATAAATATTTCTTCTCTGGGCAAGCTCATATTCAAGTGTACATGTTTCTATAAAACAACTATTTCTATTCCAGTATCCTGAAAACCTGAACCTTTTCTAACCAGAAGAGGTGTGTAGGATATGAAGATTCCCCATGGCAAAATCCCTTTTCAAAAGAACTGATGATAATCAGTTTGATGATCATACCGAGAGGAAAATCCCAGTACAGTTCCTTTCACCCTGAAACTTTCTTGGCAAGTGTTAAAGCTGGTGTCTCTATAGTCTGATTTAAATTTTTTCTAGGACTTCATTTAGAAATCAGCCTTGTTTCTTTTTGGATGATTTCAAGGTCAATCATAATCTGTACTTCAACATTTCTTTCACATTTCAGGTTCTCTATTTTAGGTCCTCTTGTTTAAAATGAGATTTGATTTTATTTTAATGTCCCTCTAGTTCTTGCTACTCAGGTCTGTTTTGAAGTTAAGCTGTCCATCTTATCATATCCACAGTGTCACAGGAGGGGAAATGAGTTCGTTGTCACAAACAGGAAATTATGAGGATGAGTCTCTAGTTGGGGAGGAATTTAGAAGGGGCAGGGTGGGACAGGCATTAATAATAAATTAATAATAAATAAGATACAATAGAGACTAAATGAAGGAGAGCTAATTGAGAATAGTTCTTTCAGGGTTTAATAGGTGGAATCTGCAAATTAATAAAGTAAATGTAAGATGTGAAGACAAGGGCAGGTTTTGAGAAAATGCTAATACTCTGGATGCATTCTTGGAGGACTTCGGAATGGCCTACTCATTTCCAGGAAGAGATGAAAAGCAGAAACATTTGTCAAAATGGTTGTTGAGAGTTATGGCGTTGCACTGCCTTCCACAGCTGGTGCCACCACTGGGATCGGCATCTGGTTAATTAGCTTTTCAAAGTCACAAAAAGTATCACACTAAAAGTATGAGAATATTCTTTGAAAAGTATATTACTTTTAAACATATAACGATATTTATTCCCAATATTTGGACTGTAGACCAATGTTATTTGAGTATATTTGTAGTTCCTTCTTTTTCTTGCCTTGATCTCATTGTATATCAGTTCCAAAGATCAATTTGGGATCTTTTCAGTGAAGTGAAAACTTTGAAGACACTTGCAAAGCAATTAAAATGTTAGATCTTTCCAGATTTTTACAATTTTTTCCTGCCTTGCTCACTTGTCTATTCAAAGCACCCTTATGAAGTCTTTCAAAGCATTTGACTGAATTTTCATAGAAACAAATCTTGTTTGGGGGAAAATTGTTTTTCCAGGGGTTGTGCAATTTTTCCTTATGTTATAAAACAATAGTAACAAGTCATTCTAGCCAGCACAGGTCTGAGATCAGGCAAGGATTAGTGATAAAATCACCTGGTGTTCTTCTGTGACTGTGACATGCAAGGGTTGAGGAAGCAATAGAGACGATCTGTGACTAGCAGACTCTAATACATGAAAGGTGAGTGAGGGGACATATCTTGGACCAGAAAAGCAAAGCTTGAGTCGCTACCCTGGTTCAACCCTGTGGTGTGGTACAGGACTAAGAAACTTCCAGAGTTCGAGTAGGAGTCAAGAGAAACAAGAACAAGGCAACAGATTATAGAACAACAGAAGTTCCACAGAAGTTCAAATATGTGTTACCAATTAGACAAAAGTATTCAGGAATTCTAGCAGTGGAATTTTAATTTTTTTTTTTTTTGCATAGCATATAACACAGTTAGAAATTATTCAAGTTTGGAATAAGAAAAACTCAATTGGGACTAACAAGTACATTTTTGTGCTGCGAATGTGTGATAGTTCATAGATTAAAAGCAGTTGCCTCTAAATTAACTTTCTGATTTTTCCTATTTGTTTCTTATGGAAAGATACTATTGTTGTGTAAACAGCAATTACAATGTGTTCATTAAGTAATACAACCAAAATACAATCAATTTTGTCTAATTGGTAACACAGGCAACAGCTTGGCTCAACTCCCATCAGTCCTGAGTACACACATCTTATTCACAGTCTTCTGAGGGGTATGTAAAATGAACAACGTGTCTACAAAGCTCCTATTCTTCTCCTATACCATACGTCATTTCTGTGCTGGAGGGTTAGAGTTAGAGCACCAAGATCTGCAACTAACACATTGTGTGCTAGGTTTTCTTTGTTTTTTTTTTTAAGAGATATTATTTTTTAATAATTTATTTATATATAAATTTCACATCTCTGTTATCTCTGGGGTTCACCCCACCTCCCTGACTGTTCCCACCCTGTCCCTCCCCCCCCCCAGGTTGTGTACTTCAATTTGGTTGTTGGCTTGTTTTGACTTTTCTTCATAGATTTTTGTTTATGAAGAAGACGGAGATGTTTTCTCATCCTTGGCATCACCAAGTAGATCCTTTCTGCCTTTTCTGTAGTGGAGGCTCAACAAATATTTGTTAAGTTAAATGAAAAGATCTTCTGAGGTTAAGACTATGCCTCTAATATCCTAACATTTGTCCTAACATATTTTCATGTCTCTCATGCTTTCCAGTTATTGTGTAATGGTGTCGGATGTGAAGTGAGAGTTTGTTAGTAAATAAAGAGAGTTTAATGAGAGTCTATTTATAAGCTAGTTTCTCACTAAAGAGCCTAGAAGGGTAACCTTAGGGAATAAGGCAGGTCCTTTGGCATCACATAATCCTCTGGATAAATTACCCTTAAGCTGTATACAATATACATGATTGAAAAATTCTTCTTAAAAATGTTTCATTCAACTTGAAAGATTCAGAACAACAAATAAATATTGAGAAATTTAATCTTTTCTGAAGTAAATGTGCATAAAGCATTTCACTTTCAGATTGGCTTAAATCATCCATTATAATACAATTTCTGAAACTGGAAGCTCTGTAAACAAAGTCTGGTGTAGACTCAGATTTCTGGATGATAATTCATCTTGTCTTAGCCTTCCTGAAAATTTGAACAAGTCAAGCATTGTGTTTGTTTTGTCTCTATTTTATTTTACTTTAACCTTTATTTTTAAATGACACATGGAATAAAATTATTAACTTAACAAAATTTTCTTATGTTTGAGAAAGTTTGTTGAGCACTTGAGAAGGTAAAGAAATAATAAGAGATAATGAAATTCAGCACAATAATAATCTGTATATATAATCTCTACAGTACATTATAAATAGTTGTTTCTCCCATGTATATAGTATCTTCCTGATACTTTAAATAAAAGTATCAACACAAAAATGAAATAAGATATGAAAAAATAAATGTATCAATAAAAGTACTCAACAAAAGAGACTTTCTGTCTCCTTCCTCCTTCCTCCTTCCTACTATGCCAAATAATCAGACCTAGAAGTTCTGTTTCTAATGAGATAGGAGTAGTGGCATTTTTAATCTTTTCATAGTCAATCATTTAGTTATCAACACTGCCATTTAGTCCACCATCATTTATCTGTGTTTTTTTTTTTTTTGTACCAAGGAAAGGCATTTAAAGTAACACTTGAACCTGTTTATTATCTTCTTCCTTAATGTAGATAAGAGTTTCCAACCTTCTTCTCTGCTAATACTCATATCAGGTCTTACCCAGCTCCCAAATTCCAACTATTTCTTCATTTTCAGCAACTCCAAGTCAACACATTCATTGCTTAACCCCTCCTGTCTGTTGCATACTCCAGCCAGACATTTTGTAAGCAATTCAAATTTTGTGCATCAATACCCATGTTCACATTATGTCCCCACAAGTCTGTATTTCTTGGCCCCTGTCTTTGCTGATGACATCACTATTCACCCACTAGCCTGAGCTGACAAGCTGAGAGGAGCTTTTGTCAATGGTGGGTAGATGGAGAGATCACAGAGTTATTTGGAATGCAGTGGTGACCAAGCTCTGTCTATTCAACTGCCACCTCCTATTCTGGACCTCTACTCTCACTTCTAAAGACCAAGCCTCCATCCTCTCTCCTTTGGTTTCTTATAAAGCCTCATGGTAATTTTCCCAGCCCACAAATTCTCCACTATACTTTACTTTCTGTGGCCAGTTATGATCCTAAACACAGATGTAATATAGTTGTTCCCCTTCATGGAGCTGTGCTTTATCTTTTTCTTTACCTCTATGAACATGAATCCCATTAGCAAAAGAGGGGTATTATCTGCACCTAGATATGCTCTGGCCCTCTGCCATAAATCAGGACACACCAGCAGGTCACTTAGTCTCTCTACAGCTTAGTGTTTTCATCAGCTAAAGGATAAAAGAGCACAGACTTGAGAGGATTGTGATGGCATTAATTAAATCACTACACCAAAGTCTAGAACAGGGAGGTATGCCTTTGGCGTCATGTTAGCTCATCCTGAAGTAGCTGCAGCATCACGAGCTTTGTGCTTAGTGCTGCAAATCTCTGCAAAGGAGGTGCAGCCTACATTTATCAGGAAGAACTCAAACTGTTCAGTCATTTGTCTGTACCCGCCAGGGACAGTAAACTTCCAGAAGAATGAGGACTATAACTATCTTCTAAATTGCTGTATTTCCAGAACCTAGTCTCTGGAACAACATAGGCAATAAAAATATATTTGTGGAATATGTGCCACTGAGTGCATTAATCAATGAATAGGTGACTGGATGGACAAATGAATGGGTGGAGAAATGTATGGGGGACAGAGAGACAGGTGGAGGAAAAGAGGTAGGAAGAGAGAATTGCACAAGAAATGGATAGAAATAACAAAAGATGAAGGAGGAACAGGAAGAGGAAGGGAGGGAAGGAATGTCTCAAGACTGCTTCTTAAAAGGTGTGGCAGATATCCCCGGGGTGAATATCTTTTATTGTAAGATGTGCTTTGCAGAAGGAAAATAGATGGATGTGCTTTTTAATTGCATTTGTTCTGTGCACTGTCCTCAGTTTTAGATCATTTGCGGTAGCCTGGACATTCTCTCCCTTTCAAGCGGTTCAGATTCTGCACACCATGCAGTCTGAGACCCCAAAAATCTCTCCTCCCTGGTTTCTCCCCTTGCCTAAATTTCCCTACACTATCAGCAATTTGATTGGTTGACTTTGCATTTCAACTTGATTTCTCATTGGCAGCTGGCCGTTTCCAGGGAACACTCCACAGCGTAGGATTCGGGAACAGGTTTTCTTTAGTTCTCCACTAAATTCTTGTTAATGGTTTCGAATAACATTTTGCCTCATGACTATTCTTTTACTCTTTTATGAATGCAGTTTTCTACAATTAAATTCAAACTGATTGCTTTTAACCATGGACAAATTATAACATATTAATGCCACCGACTACTCTATGCACAATCAGAATCTTAAAAAGCTTTACCCAACTGCCTTGTGCTGTAGTTGAATTTGACATTTTGGGGCTCGGTTCGCACAACAGAACTACTCTCACTGAATGTTTGAGACTTGCCTCTTCTGTCTTTCTCTTTCAAACATTTACAAATGCTAAGGTCAGTCTTGCAACTTATATGAGAGAGAGGGAGGGAAGAGGGAGGGAGGAAAGAAGGAGGGTGGGAGGGATGAAAGAAGGGAGGGAGGGAGGGAGGGAGGGAGGAAGGAAGGAAGGAAGGAAGGAAGGAAGGAAGGAAGGAAGGAAGGAAGGAAGGAAGGAAGGAAGGAAGGAAGGAAGGAAGGAAGGAAGGAAGGAATCAAAGCAGTAGCTGAGCTTCTCCCAGTCAGAAGACAGATTTTCCAGGCAATTTCTCCAGCCTCTGTAGTGTCAGATTCCAATTTCTACAGTCCACAAAGGTGCGTTGTAAACCCTGCACTTGCCACCAGTACCAGGTAAGAACTGAATAGTTCCCAACCATTGGGAGAAGCACTCTGGAAGCAGGGAACCTAAGCTGCTCTCCTTGCTCCTAATCACCCCAGAAATATCCACACAAAGGCCACTTCACTAGGAGAACCATCAGACAAGGGTACCCTAAAATGACCATTTCTTAACTAAATTTTTGTTTTATCAGCCACCACCCTGAGGTTATTCTTATAGTGATTATTTTTAAAAGCATTAAAGGGTTCAGAAAAGTCAGCTCTTCTTCAGAGAGCTGGGAGACTTGAGAGTGTTAGCCAGGAGCTTCTGTGAAAAGTTCAAGTGTGACGCTTGTGTGTGCCCAGTGCTTGGCACAGTGCTATGAGTTGGCATAACCAAGGCACAGCATCCCCACCCCCACATCAATCATATGTCTGGCTCAGTGTAGTTGCTGTGTCTACCCCACAGGAATTACTAATTCAAAAAATTTGAAATCCAATAAAAGCACTTAGCAAAACTACATGGAAACAATTGCTTTGATTTGGAAAGCATTTCAGCATCTTGCAGCGCCTGGCTCGCTCATTCATCATGGAGCCTCAGGCTTGTCACTGTGAAAATCAATCACCTCTGTACTAAAGATGCTGTCATCACCATCATCAATAAACATACATCAGGCATTGGCTGGCTCCACAAGGCTCATGAGAAAGAGCAACCATTACATGTTGAAGGGAGAAGGGGATTTTAAAAGCCTCGATAGCATAATGCCAATTTTACTACCAGTGACATTGGAACATTCTCCAGTCATCCATGTGATTCTGTAAATCTCTTCTCATGCATCTATCAACCTAGTACAGTTGACTTAGACACATTATGAGCATCTAAGACATGTCAAGCATTCTTTTTAGTACTTGAATGAAGTGGGATGATAAAATGTCACATACAGTTTGCTCTTCCTGTCATCTAATGCCCTGGGCATTTGTTGCAGACCCACTCAATGCCAAGTGCAAATAATTCAGTTATGAACAATGACCAATGTGGTCCTTAGGTGCAGAAAGACATCAGACTAATTAAGGAGCAACAGCCAACTCATCCAAGACATTAGCATGGTAGCCAGTTGGACATTAGCCAAAGAGCCTGTGGGATTTAGGAAAATGAGTGCTTTTGGAATCTCACCTGGCCTGTTGTCCACAACTGAGTTAATCTGCAATGGACAAGACTTAAGTATCTGGAAGGGCAGTTTGAATCAGGTGGAAGAGCAGGGGAATGCCACATATGAGAGCAGTAAGATATCCCCAGGCTGTGTCTCAGAAATAGGAAGGTGGTGAATGAAAGGCCAGGGTGAGGGGTAGTGCCTGTGCTGCAGGAGCAGAATAACAGACATGCTCAGATTTGCCTCTTAAAAGTCCTCTGGCTGTCCTTGGAGAAAGGAATAGACCCTATCAGTGCCAGACAGCTTCCAAAACATCTTCAGACAGTGTTAGCTGACTGGAAGTTGTACAAGATTCCTGTAAAAACAGACTGAAGGTCAAAAGGAAACCATAAAGAAGCTGTGGTTTCAAGGAAACCATGAAGCCCAGTTTCAGAGGCAAATCAAGGGCTGGACCACAGTAGCCCTTTTCCAAGATGCAGGGAGAGGCGCTCTTGACCCTAGATAGCTGAGAGCAGGACAATCTGATGTAGGTACTTTTAGCCCAACCCTTAGCCATGTCCCTCCCTTGTGAAAAGTACACACTCATGTGCAGAAGTTAAGGATGGAGGCTGAGGAGAAAGGCAGTCCAGTGTTCAAATTTTCAATCACATTCTCAAGAGGATTGGGACACTAGTGCTATATGATTTCAAAGAGGGAATTGGAAGAGACACCTCTGTAGAGTCCTCAGGACCCTAAAGGCATCTGCTTAACCAGCTAAGGAATATAGCCTTGAGGTAAATAACCTAGAACAGTGACCCATCCCTGCAAGACAAATGCACACTCCTAAAGAACAAAGCCTTATAAAGACACAGAAGTTCTGAGGAGGTAGAGGGTTTAATAAATGATTTTAAGGGGATGCCTCCCCTCCGAGGAGAAGAAAGAAAGCAAAAGCAGACCCTGTTCTATGACCAGACACCTCCCCAGATCCTCCACTTCTTTCTGTAAAATAACCCTATTTTCTTTCCAAATATGGAATTGGCATAAATCCATGGGCCAACTCAGCAGGTGTCTGTGTTTCAGACTTTTCCAAATGGTGGTCCACATGTTCCTTCTTCATCCAGGTGGAAACACCACCAAGATGTGCACAGAAAGTGGCAACCCCTCTGAAGCCCGTTATGTCATCTAATTGGTGACTTTTCTGTAAATCAACCATTCTTTTCTTTTGTCTAGATGGGTTGCAGATTTTATCCCAATTGGGCAGTCCAAGTGGCACCAGAGATCATTCACAGGACACCTCATACTTCTAAGGCTCAGACCTGGAAAGTCTTCAAAAAGCAACAAGGCATGGCACCTCACCAGGACCAGCCTTGCTTGGAGATCACATGCAGCCACTACCAGGAGGCCTTCTGTTCCTGGCCAATGACACCTGCTCAGGGAACTTAAGAGTATGTACCAGTGGCCTCCAGCAGCTAAATTTCCAGGTGAGTCTCCTGCCATGTGAGCAAATCATCTTTCACTTCAAACCCAAGTTTATTTCAATGAAGGCAGAAACATTCCAGTGGCCTCTTTTCTTTGTCCAAGTTCACGTCTTGTAGCTCTTACATGTTTTTCTGAAGTTTGATCAGTACAAATGATCAAAATGTGGCTTATTGAAAGCCTCACAAGAGAAATCTAGGGACGTGCAGCTGTGACTGACGTAGATAAAAAGTCATATGTGTCATTGTAATTTTAGCTATTTATACAGCACTCATCTTTGTGAAAATGAGTGTCACCACATGGTTTCATAACTCTGGACTGTAGCTGCCCCTGATTAATATGCCCCCTGAGTGACTTCCTGCATTTAATGCTGTTCATCCTCTGAGGGCTCTACCCATAATGCAGGCAGCTGGATATGAAGCTTCCTGGCCCCAAGGGCCAGCTAAGGAATACAGATGTCAAATTCAATCCTTGGTTTTCAGAGTTTCAAAATCATGAGTCACCCCAGAGGCACAGAGAAGACAGAAAAGTTTTAGGTGAATACTTACTGAAGATCTCCTACGTTGCAAAGAGAGATGGAGATGATTTGGGAGGGAGCGAAATAATTGTTTTGATGGGAGCACTGAAGAGTGCTCTCTCTCCACAAAGACCCTCACTGTTCTCTGTCTCACAAGCACCAGACTTCAGGCCTGTGTAATTGTCTAGCTCTCTTTAAGGGTGTGGGAAGATGCAAGCATTTTCCACATTGTCTGGAGGAACTCAAGTGTGAGGAAGGCCTCTCAGTCAAGGCACAGAAGAACTGCCCAGAGAGTGGCCTTCATCCTTCCCTGCAAAAGACATACTTCACAGACTGCAAAAGAATGAAGCTAGACCATGGTGTCACATTAGTCATAAAGATGGACTTAAAATGGATTAAAGACTGGAACTTGAAGCCATACAATTCCTAAAAGAAGCATAGGTAGTAATTTCCTTGACTTTTGTAGCTCTTACGTGTTTTGTAAAAAAATTTGGATTCTTTTCTTTTGTTGCAAAAGCACAAAAGAAAAATGAAAGGAGTGGGACTGCAGCAAACTAAAAGGCTTCTGTACAGCTTTAGAAGAAGCCGCCAACAAAAGGAAAAATCAACATATGGAATGGGAGAAAATATTTTCAAATCACACATATGATAAGAAATTAATACCTAAAATATATAGCAAGATTTTACTCATGCTCTTTTAGATTATATTATCTAAAAGATCTAGATAGACAGGTTTCCAAAAAACATATACAGATGGTCAACAGATATATGAAAAGTTGCTCAGCACCACTCTTATCAGGGATGTGCCAATCAAAACTACAATGAAATACCTCTTCACACTTGTTAGGATAGTTTTTATAAAAATAAACAAGAAATAACAAGTATTGGGAAGAAAAAGTGAGGTCTTGCACATTGTTAGATAAATGTAAAGTGAAACAAAAACTGTGAAAATAGTATAAAGATTACTAAAAAAAAGGAAAATTGAACCACTATATGGCCCTATAGTCCCACTTTTTTCCTATTTATCTGAAGGAAGAAAAAAAGTAGCTCAAAGAGATATATGCATATCCATGTTCTTAGTAGCATTATTTACCATAACCAAGCAATCTATCATCTTTTCATTGATGAATGAATGAATGATTGGAGAAGTTGTGATATGTATACTTCTATATGCATATGTGTGTTAATCTACATTTGTAACATGTAAGATATTTATTGTGTACTATAATGTTACTCAGTATCAAATGTGAAATTTTGTCATTTACAAAAACATGGGTAAATATTGAGAGTATTTTTTATACTAAATGAAGTAAATCAGACAGAGGAAAATCAATACCATAAATATCATTTATATGTAGAATCTAATAAAAAAAAACCTCATAGATACAGAACTCAGACTGGTGGTTGTCAGAGATAGGGTTGGGAATTTGCATGATATAGACAAAAGTGGACAAATGGTAAACCCTTACAGTTATAAAATACATCATAACAATCTAACTACAGCATGATAGCTATCATTCAGAATACTGTATTTTACATTTGAAAGTTGCTTAGAGAATAGAAGTTAAAAATTCTCATCACAAGAAAAATTGCACAGCTATGTATGGTGATGGATATTAACTAGACTTCTTCTGGTGAATATTTTGCAATCTATGTGAATACCAAACCCTTTATATTATGCATTCGAAATGAATGCAAATGAATGCAATGTTACATGTCAAGTATATCTTAACTTAAAAAAACCAAAAAACAAACAAAAAAAAACTATACAGGGTTCATGAGAAAAAACATAGGTGGAGGGTCTCCTAAGGTGAGAATGGTTGTGATAGCACTATGTGGAGACTTACCTCTCAAACTGCAGGAAACCTCTATCAACGAAATCACATGTGGTGCGAAAATTTATTTGTTTGTTTGTTTGTTTGTTTGTTTGATAGGTCTCATTATGTTGCCCGGGATAGTCCTGATTCCACAGACCCAAGCGAATCCACAGCTTCAGCCTCCCAGGTAGCTAGGATTGCAGGCGCCCGCCACCTCGCCCAACTGCTTTTTCGAGACCAGGTCTCGCTTTGTTGCCTGGGGTAGTCACGAAACCGTGAACTCAAGCAATCCCAGGCCTTTTGTCTCTTAGCACTTGGATTATAGGCATGCTTATGGTATGAAAATTTAAAAGAAATTTCAGTCTGCAATTTGCTTGCAAAGCAACCACAAGAACACATTTGTTAGGGTATCCCCAGAAAGTTCTGCATCTTTTAGAGAAAGGGACCATGTAATCATTTCATCATTGAATCATAACAACAAGTCCTCTCTATGCTCTAGTCAATACTGAGCAGGATAACTCAGTTGCAACAATAAAGAACTCATCTTCCAAGGAAATATGTAATATCTCAGAAACCGGAATTCTACACCCCCCTGCTGGATTTTCTGGTTTATAAGATTTTTTTTTAATGAGGAAGAAAAGATGAGACATCATAGAGATTGGAAATGTTGTCAGTTGTTTGAATAGAGTCATCTGCTTTCCAACTTGAGCTGCAGTAAATGAACATAAGGATCCATCATGAAAACAGCATTTGGAAGGCAATATACCTTAATATGCAATTTCTGAAAGAATTTTCACCCTGAGAACAGTATCACCATGATATTTAGAAAGTGAATATCTTAGAGTGAAGAGGAAGCTGGTAAAATAAATAATAAAGAAATCTTTTTGTGATTTCTATTTAAAAGCTTGATATACCTCATATGTTAACTTTGCATTTTGAGGGGAAAAACTTAACTTTTTTCCCTTAAAATAAAAATAATCTGGTAAAGCCCCAACTGGTTGGACTACAATTCTATGCCAGCACTAACCACCCAGAGTTAGTGCAGACTGCATGATAAAGGGCATGGTCCCCAAAACGACTACCCTTAGTTCAGATACCAACATATTTTGGGGGGTCTCCAGTCCCACTAACATTTCTGGCTGATGGGCCATAATTTTAGTTTTTTTCTTCAAGTCCACCTTGATCTCTGACTTAGTGTAAGGTAAAATTTTGTGTAGTTTAAAGCCACTAAATTCATGTAATTTGTTGTACAGCCACAGAAAATTAGTACAACTCTCCAAATTATGGGGGTAGCTATGATGCTTAAAGGTGGGGTGGCAGGAGGCAAGACTAGCTGGACTAAGTGAGCAGAAGCTGGAACACAGGTTGGATAAAGGGGAGAAGGTGTCCATCTAGTAATGGAGAAACCATGAGCTGGTCTTCATCAGGTCTATGACTCAACAGTGGAACTTCTGGGACTGAGTTCCACCACACTCCTGTTCCGCATGGGAATCCATGCTGGGGAGACCACTCTGAGCAGCCCACCTGCAACACATTCAGCTTTCACAAGAAACTCCTCACTAGTCACAGACAGACAGTAGTCAGGAAATGAGATCAAGAGAGTTCATCAGGGTCGGGCGTGGTGGCGCGTCTTTAATCCCAGCTATGAAGGGAGGCCGAGACTAGGAATCGCTTGTGTTCATGGGTTCGAGACCCACCCGGGGCAACATAGTGAGACTTAGTCTCAAAAAATAGCTGGGCATGATGGTATGCGCCTGTAATCCCAGCTACCTGGGAGGCTGAGGCTAGGGATCGTTTGAGTCCGTGGTACCCCGGGCAACGTGAGTCTGTTTTTCCCTAGGGAGCATAGGAAGACCTAGGCTCAAAAAAAAAAAAAGTTCATCAGAGACCCCAGCAATACAGACTGGGTAGGAAGAAGGTGTTTGCTAGTGGTAGCTATCATTTTGCTGCTTATCAATGTATCAAGTGTATACACTGACATCTTAAACATAAATAATGTTATATGTCAATTATACCCTATAAATCTGGGTAAAAATAACATCTGAGGATAATTTAGTTCATCCTTCTGAATGGAAGGCTTTTAGGGACTTAGGGGAAGGCATTATTTTGTATTTAGTGATTGATAAATAAAGCTCAGAATTCTAGAAGTTGATTTGATTCTCTTAGGATTTTAATGGGTTAGATCATTTTATAATTTAATATTATTTTGCATTTTTATAGCATTATCTTAAGTTACTGGTAGTTAGGACAGATAAGACATTGTGAATTCTGGGAGGGTTAGATGAATTTATGTCTTTTCATTTGGTCACTTATTAAGTAACATGTATTTAACAATCATTATGTTCAACTATATTGTGAAATAAGACAGAAATGGTTCCTAAGTTCATGGACCTTACATTCTGGTAGGGGTTCACAATATAAAAACAAATAGAAGTAAAATAGCAATAATAAAATGTGAAAAAATAAATGTGTGTAAAAGAGGGTTTTTTTTTTTTTAGTTTTTTGTCATCCTAAAGATTTACTATCTAGAAAATCTTGAATTATCTGAACATGGTAGAAAAAAACATTTAGTGTTAATATTTTGATTAATATACCAAAGCAACTGGTATGATTTGATTTCTCTTTATCTTTCTATTATATTCTGCTTCAAAAATTTCATGTCAAGTCTCCAAAACATAAAGAATTTGTAATAGTATAAATAGTAACAAATCTTGATTCTCTCCACATTGGAAAAAATGAAAGTAACAAATTTAACTGGTCATATGAATGTAATTTAATAGTTCTACTTGCATATATAATTAAGTATAATTTCTAATGACATTATAATTTTAATAATTTTACAATGTACACTAAAATACCTCATCTAGTAATAAACCATAGTTCTTTTAATAATGAGAAGTTAGACAACCTGCAAGTAACCTCAAGTACCTGAGTCACAATATGGAGCAGGGTAGAAGAATGGAGTGATTTGTTTGGGGAAAACCTGGAACCCTGAATTATAGTAAAAATCTCCCCAATTCAGAAACAAGGAGGGTAATCGGTTTATACTGGAGATGTATTGAAAGGCTAAGAGTAAAACACACTAGAAACACTAACTTCAGTTTTAAGGATGTGTGAAAGGACCCCAAGTATGTCTATGAAATACTTGTGTTATGTAGGAAGATTAGATAATGCCCATGTAATATGGTTGTTGGTTGAAGCTAGTAGTGGAAAGTGAACCAGTTATCAGAGGGGAAAGAGTCAGAAGTTGTCTGTGATGTTGGGCAACTTCCTTTGACATTATAAATTTAATTCCATAATCCGGTGTACTAATTCTTACCTTGCCGTGAAGGTAACAATTACACATATAGAAGTTCTGTAAACCATCAGGAGAAGGTACTATAGTATCTAAAGTTGTAATCATCACCACCACCACCACCATCACTACTAATACAGGGTAATGACATAATTGAAAATTGTATGGGCACCAAAATGCCCTGGTGGGTGAAGTCTGAAAGAACTGTGAGAGGAAATGGGAAGCAGGAAGAGAGGGTGGCGATAAAAGGAAGGAGGAAGGAAAAGAAAAGAGAGGAGAGAAGTATGGTGTACTGAGAGAACAGGCCTATGTGGCCTGGCCAGGGTAGGTTCCCTGGGAGTGTGAGCTGAAGGAGACAAGAAGCCATGGCGACTGGTAGAAGAGTGGCCAGTGTGGAGAGTGTGGCACCGCAACAAGGCAGCAGTGTGAGCTAATACCTGGAAGTGGTCAGGGATTTTGAAAGCTGATGTTTGCATCAGCAATTGTGGAAGAAATTTGAAGACACTTGGAGAAGTGGAGCAGCACAAAATGCTGGAGAAAAAGAAAAGAAAAGACACCAGAAAGACTGGACATTTGCAGAGTGCCTGCCTCAGGTTTGGAGGGGACAAGGAGCACCATCTTGAACATGTGTCTTTGGAACTTTTGGGACTGAAAATAGTAACTAGGGTAAGATAACTGGCCACTAGCAGTAAAGACTTTTTGTTTTTCTGTTTAATTTCCCTTGTTAGTAAAATCCTGATGTTGAACTGCATTTGAGTAGCAACTGCTACGCATGGGTGAGGCAACCTGGAAAGCAGTAGTCACATTTTAAAAAATTTTTTTCTTTCCTTGTGGTTAGTTAGTTAGCAGCTTCTGCCTGCCCCCTATTGATCTGATATCACTACTACTACCACCATCATGATTATCATTATCACTATCATCTCCATCACCATCACCATGGTCACAACCATCAAGATGCCATCAAGATAAAGCTAAATAAATGTAATAGCTGAGTGGTCTAATTTAACACTTCACATAAACCCCAATAAGTCACATACAGGTCAAAGTGTTTAATCTCCCTATATTGAAAAATTTGGTGGCAGCCAAGACAAAGAGTTACTTATTTTAAAACCAGAGTCTAATATGTCTTAACTATCTGCAACTGACCACTTATAAGTACACCTAAAGCAAAATCGCTAAGATCACACACTTACTTGGGCTTATCAAAACAGAACTCTCTTATTTCTCTCATTCTTTAAATAAGCAGACATTGACTTCCAGCTACCAAATGCTGGAGGGTTTTCAACCATTCACCCAAGTGAAGCTTCAGGTATTATGCATGGTTAATTACCACAAAATCAGGCACTCACTGTTTGTAAGGAGAGCATTTAAAGTCTTCCTCATGGCAGGTTGTGCTGCTAGCAAGTAAAAGAGATGCTTTAATAATTCTCAGTTTCTAAATGCATTTCCTTTAAGGAAAACTAGCACTGACATGTAAATATAAGCTGCTTTCCTCCTGAACTGTAGGCACAGCCATCCTAAGGCAAAGGAGGTAGGCACGTGAAGCATGTGTGACATGGCGTCGTGGCCTCTGACGTAAGTACACTGATATCATTTGCATCATTTCTCTCCCCATTTGTATTACATCTTAAAAGTTTTCCTCTTCCTTGATATAGTTGAATTCTTTCAGGAAGAATCGCTTTATTAAGAAACAGATTTTGTTTTACTAGGAACTTTAAAAGCCTAGAATGCAATCAACTCTATATCATATTAGAAGGAAATAATTTTAGAGCTAAAGTTCCAGCCAACTGCTGCTTCTGGAGGACAGAAGAGCTGACACCTGAATGGGAGTGATAATGGGTTTCCAGTGAGGGTCTTTTGAGAAGCTCAGTCATTAATTGGGATGAACCCATACCTGTTCCCCGAGTTATTGTGTAAACATACTGAGTGAATTTGAGCTCCTATGAAAACCACTGAAAAATCTCTCTCACTCCACAGATAACAAATACTCCAAAAATACAAATACAAAATACCTTAGCTGAGCCTGGATGGCTGAATGTGAGCTAGATGGTGCTGTTGCAGGATCAAGAACCTGATCTTACACTTATGGTTCCCTCTTTCTTTTTGGAGAAAGGGGCTCACAGTGAAATGATTTCCAGCACACAGACAGGAAGGGTGTTTATGGACATGTCTAAAGCTGATTTCCTCTACTGGGTGAAGTCACCCCTGGGCAGACACCTAGACTGCTTCCCCTATTATTGTGGGTGATTTTGATGTGCAGGAAGGCAGAGTCATTCACAGGATGGGTAGATGATTCATGCTGACTCCGGTCTTTCTCAAGTTACCCTCATTGAGACTTGGACATATGAGACTTGGACATAGTTTATGTGGTTCTCCTCTTCCCACCTTGGGTGTTCAGGACCCAGCTTAAAGGACCTCCAGTGCCACTACAAGGCTCAATAACAGTGCTATTTGCAGAAGAAAGTTGGCCTGTGATAGAGCAGTGGCCCGAGCAACACACAAAATCCACATGTGGAGGGACTAGGAAAGGCAATCACCAAATCAAAATGCTATGTCCAACTGCCATCTTCAGCAGCTATCTGTGACCATGGGCAACTTCCTTTGATGCCTCCTAGCCAGCTAGCCCTCCATCCAGCCTTTTCTCTGTCCATTCTGTATTCAAACCACTCTCTCATCTCAACACTCACCTAATTGAAGCACAGAGACTTTTGCTGCCTTGGGGAGACCTTCCATTTCTCTGTAATACTTACCCAAAGCCTTGACTCTTGTCTTCACACACTTCTAATGATCCATGATTTCCCATCACTTTCCTAAGCTTGTCCTCACTGTAATTCTGTAGTTCATGGAGAGGATCACTTCCCATGCATGATATAGTAAATCCTTGGCCACCAGCATAATGCCTGGCATGCAGTAGGTACTCCATAAGTTGCTGGATGACTTTTAGAATAGCTTCAAATCTGGACATTTATAAACATGCTGCTGAGGTGTGCTGCTTGGCCTCAGGTTATAGAGTGGGAGGTTCCAATTGCATGTGTAGCTGAGTGTGAGCCTTATGGGTGAGTATGAGTGTGTGGGGGAATGTCTGGACACATGCCCCACCACTGCATTTGTTTGAGTATAAAAACAATTTTTTTAAATAAAGCCAACAATTTAATGTTAATTCTATTTGGGAGCTTCAATGTTTATGTCTTTCTATATTTTCACATCCTAACCCTATCCTGTGTTTTCTGAAATGCAAACTTATTCAAATGTAAATAAATGTGTATTTATTTGAATATAAATATTAAAAAAATGTGAAAAGTGAAGGGAGTTACTAGTCTAGCCTCTGAAAATGTCTATTCATCACTGCCTTGTCTGCCACTCCCATTTGGCTCGAGGGAAACTCCATTTCACATGGTGTTTCCCTAAGACATTTACATTCCTGTAAACCTTCCAGGCTAACTACTCACTGAACTGTTGAATCTACTGGGTCTGATTTATTTCTTGAAGACTAGAAGCCAAAGTTCTTTTCTCATTCAGTTCACTCAGCAAGCTTCCTGCCTACAAGGCGCTGTGTTTGGACTGAGTATGGGCACCAGCATAAATAAAGGATCAGGTCTCAAAGGACTCAAGATGGAGATAAGTCTGGAAATTCCAAAAATGCATGAGTCTACATTTCAAAACCTAATACAAACTATAGAAATCAAAATGCCATGGTCCTGACATGAAGATAGACATATAAACTAGTGAAACAGAATTGAGAGTCCAGAAAGAGAATCTCACATTTTGAATCAATTGATTTTCAACAAGGGTGCCAAGACTTCTTAATGGAAAATGCTTTTTTGTTTTGTTTTGTTTTGTTTTTCTTTTCTTCAACAAATGGTGCTAGAACAACTGGATATTAATGCACAAAGAAATCAAATTGGGTATTTACTATTTACCATATACTCTACCAAAAGTTAACTCAAGGTCCACCCAGTACATCACAAATGACAACTTTTTAATAGCTTTGTAGTATTTCGTTGGGTATGCATAGCAAATCTTATTCATCCATCAATAAGCACATATTATTCCTATTACTTAGCTATTATAAATGCTGCAACGACATGGAAATGCAGCATTTTTTTTTTTCAGATTAGTGTTCTCATATTCTTTAAATGAATACCTAGAAGTAGAATAGCTTGATCCTGTGGCATTTCTAACCTTCATTTTTAGAGAACTCTCCATAATATATTTCATTGTGTTCATAGATCACATTGTGTTACTTCAATGCAGATGTTTCTAAAAGTAAGCCCCAAATAGACTGACAACCAGATAAAAGAGCTAAAATAATAAAATTCTTAAAAGAAAGGGATAAATCTTCAGCAGTTGTGAAAAACAATTTGGTAATTCCTTAAAAGGTTAAATATAGAACTTCTATGACATTCAGCATTTTTGTTCCTAGATATACTCACTAAACAACTAAAAATAGTTCTGCAAGCGTTCATGTTCATAGCAGCTTTATTCATGATAACAAAAAAAAATGCAAACAGTCCATGAACAGTGGATGATTGAATAAACAAATTGTGGTCTACAAAAAGGAACAAAATGCTATATAAATTACAATTTAGTTTATTCCCACTAACATGATTCCTTCTAACTCCATCCATGTTGCTGCAAATGACATTTGTTTTCTTTGATGGATATATAATATTCCATTATGTAAATATAACACCTTTTTTAATCCATTCATCTGTTTAGGTTGTTTCCATACTTGGCAATTGTAAATAATGTTGCAATAAACATGTGAGTACAGGTGTCTATTTGAATTAGTGTTTTCCTATCCTTTGGGTAGATTCCCAGTAGTGGAATTGCTGGGTCGAAAGGTAGTTCCACTTTCAGTTGTTTGACGGTCCTCCACACATATGGGATGGTCTCACTTATGAGGGATATAGGATAAACAAATGGATAAGAAGAATTTAAAACTGCCAACAGAACTGATTCATAGAGCAAGAGAGGGGGAGGAGGGAGAAAATAGGGGAGGGGGGAGGGCAAAAAAGAGTAAGATGGTTCATGGGTGATAAGGTGATGGTAGAACCTCAGAGTAGACAATGATGTAAGGAAGTAGATGACATTGTATTAAAAAGTTTGTATTTTTACAAGAATACATCAAAACTATTATTGACACACTTTATAGTTGATACTGTGAAATCATAAATAAGATCCCATGAACAGCATTACCTTTGGTAATAGGATTTTCAAAATAAAGTTTGGAACAATATGATCATTTCTCAATTTTCACAGTAATTGTATTCTTGGAAAGCCATTCTGTGCTTATATGTAAAGTAGAGCAGTTTCACACAGTTATATAACAGCATAGTACCTACTTAATACCCAGCAAGCCACTGGTAGTCATGGGGTTATCGAACAACTCTTTTGGGGACTACCTTTCACATGGCAAGGTGAGCACCTTTTCTGGATGAGGGTCACTAAATGGTGGGTGACCCCTCAATCATCCTAGAAATGATAACTTACTCTACAGATTTCAAAACCCTATGAAGGATGGTACCACTGTACTGAGAACTTATTTCTGTTTCTCCTCTGCTCGTGCTCCTGTACGGATCCAAGGATTAAAAAAAAAAAACAAGAAATGCATGTCAATGATGCATTCCTCTTCCTGCTCCTTTATTCTAATATCTTGGCTAATGAGATGCAGCTAGAAGCAACAGCTTGGAGGTGAAGGGGTGAGAAGAGGAACTACCAGTCATTTGTTGCACCTGCAGTGAGGGCTGCAGTGGCTCTACACTTTACTCAGAGCAAAGCATGTCTCATGCTCCTTGTTCCAGCTGAGAATCATTTAAAAACTAAACCTAAAGTAAGGGAATTTTACTGGCATAGATTCCTATGAGAAATCAGTAAAGGAGTTGGTGATTTAAGTCAATAATTTCATGTAATCTTCCAACCTGTAGTTTGTTCTCTTTTATATGACAATGCTAAAGAGAAAGTTTCTCTCTCTCTTTCCCTGTGTGTGTGTGTATGTGTGTGTGTGTGTGTGTGTGTGTGTGGTGTTTGTGGATTATATCTCCTCAAGTAGGTTTTATTCAATATACTGGGATTTGACCTCTTCCAATTAGTTTCACCTCGGTATAAATTTCCATGGAGACTTCTTGAGACCCTTGAAGTCTATTACCATTGCTTAAAGAGTAATGATTATTTAGGAGTAATGAAGACCTTAGGAACTTTTTGTTCTTTGCTCTTACTCCTCATCAAAGAAGCAATCTCTGCTCTCTCTTTTATGACCTAGAGGAATGTGATTAGGGGAGTATCATCCTAAGGTATGCTAGCTCTATTCAAGAATCGCATCTTTACTCTGAGTAAAGATAAGGTCATCATCCCCTTATTGCTTATCATTTGAAGTCTCCCTCTCTCACTGTCCTTCATGCGTCAGGTTCCTAAACTCAGAATAAATATCCCCAGTTTACTCCATTATTCTTTAGAGTTTATAGTCATTTGGGTTCTCCATACCTGTGTTATTAAAGCTTGACTTTTCCTCTTTCTAATCTGTTTGATGATGATTTGTTCATCTGTCTAGTCTCAGAACAGTCCAGATGGGGTGGGAGGAACATGTACGTATATATTTTTCAATTCTGAACAAATATTAATCAGTGTCTGAAAAATGAAGCAAAATTAGAACATACTTTGAATGGTTTTTATTTTAAATTTAGGAAAGAAAATTTATATTGTTTTGCAACCAGAGAGATGATAATCCCAACAGTTTCAAAGAAAAACTTTTTTTTCAAAGAAAAAGTCAGCAGAAAGAAAATGATCACCTAGAGCTGAAATTTATCTCTTAGACAGCACTAATACTTTGGTGTAGATAGAAGATGGAATTTCTGGGTCCTCTTTCATGCAAAATAAGTAGGGCCCCAATGACCCAGAAAGAGCTATCAAGAGTTGTAGATTGATGGGTATTTGGATCAGACAAGGGAGTCTTCACAATGCAGTTCCCATATATGATTTCCTCCATCTGTGACATAGAAATATAGGCATACACTGAGCATGGTGGGATTAACTCATCAGTCTACAAATCACTCCATAAATAATAGCTCTGCAGCATGATCAAGTGGACTGGGAAGAGGTCACAAGGATTTTGTTATCAGTTCACTTTCAGAAAGCAAAACAGAGAGCAATGCTGCTTCCTTATCTCTCAGTGACTAACCCACCTGGCACCACAAAAATGAATCATCCAAAGAAGGAATTCCAAATCTGTAAACACAAAAAGTAACAGTAAGTGATAATTGTTAAAAAAGAAATTTGAACCAAAAGTAAATAGAATTACAGAAGATGCTGACCATGGGAATGTTGACACACCACCCTTTGGGAAATCAGAGATAATGTGGTCACCCATCTTAGTGGGAAACTCTAGAGCCATGCAGCCCACTGTCCTGGTGATGTAGAAGTTATTAATACAAAATAAGAAAGTGGTGGCCACAGAGAGGGTGGAGGTTCTCAGAGAAGTGAAGTCAGCAAAAACTTTATATGATAGAAACAATCAGAGATACTTCTGCTAATGAAAGCACATAGAATAAATGGTAGAAAGTAACTCAAACAGAAGTATGACATCAACGCCAAGGCTCAAAAAAGAAGCTAACTCTGAGACTTAAGATATATATTTGGAGAAGACAAGTAAATGGAGGCTGATGGGGATACAGCTGGGAAGGGATGCCGATAAAGAGAAATTGCCCAAATGAGACATGCTTGAGGGCAAGTGAGGAAAGAAGCACTGTGGATAGAAGCTGGCATGAGGGGATGCAAGCCACAAAAAGGCAGGTGGTGAGGGATGCCAATATGGGCTTTGGCCCCGAGAGAGGTTATGGGCTGTGCTCCTGAATGAGCTGCTGCCCAGAAGATCAGCACCCCAGGATTTGGCCCCCTCAAGGAAGAGGAAAAGTTATGAGAAAGTGCAAGTCTTTGGTTTGAAAACTTGAATTTGGACCTCTGACAAGAGGATAGCTTGCTGGAAAACTTGGAATCTGGGAATGCTGGAAATGATTGGAAACCTGAAAAACTCAGCATCTGTGTACCTCTGACAAGAGGAGAGCTTGCTGGGAAATTGGACTTTGTGTGAAATACCCACTTTATGTTTGGAGCAGTGAGACATGTACTTCTTTGTCAATGCTTGTTAGCTCCGCAGTGGTGATAGGTCACCATCTTGAGAGGGTCTTAGGACTTTGAAACTGGACAGTATCTGAAGTAAGATAACTGGATACTTGTGCCCTCTGTGACTCTTGGTTCTGACCTGGTTTATAAATAAACCTTGTTATTGTTGTTTTGAATTGTCTTGCACTGTGTGTATGGACAGAAGAACCTAGAGAGTTCTGGGTTTAGTCTCTCCTTGCTAGTTTTGTTCCTATTTGCACAGGGTTTCACAAACACTGCCCCCACTCCCACCCCCTACCAAAGCTTGTTATAATGAAATAAAAGCACCTTTGTTCTCAGGTTTTCTTTTTTCTTTTTCTTTTTTTTCCCCTGCAGTGAAAGAGCTGTTCTCAGGTTTTGAAATGTTTGTATCTATAAAATACTCCTTATATGTATACATGTTAAACGTCAGTTATATTTGGTTTTTGTTTGTTTTTAATTGTTTTTAATTTATTTATATATAAATTTTTCATCATTGTAACCCCAGGGATTTACTCCCCCCCAACCTCCCCAACATACACCCTCTTTTCCTCCCTGCCCGAAGTTGTATGCTTCAGTTTGGTGCTTAGCTTGTTTTGACTTTTCCTCATGGCTTTTGTTTATTTTTTCCCTATATTCCATGTATTGGGGAAACATTTGGTTTCTGTCTTTTTCTTTTTGACTTGTTTCTGCTAATATGATTTCTTCTAAGTACATCCATGTTGTCATAAAATCATCAAATTTGTCATTTTTAATTGGTGAGTAATATTCCATCATGTATATATACCTCAGTTTTGGGGCATTTAGGTTGCTTCCAAGTCCTTGCAATTATGAATAGTGCTTCAATAAATATCCAAGCACAGGTGTCCCTTTGTACCCACATTGAGGTCTCTTTTGGGTAGATTCCCAAGAGAGCAATTGTTGGGTCAAATGGTAGTTCCATTTTCATTAATTTGAGGGTCCTCCACATAGTTTTCCATTGTGGTTAGACCAGTCTACATTCCCACCAGCAGTGTTCGAGTGTTCCTCTCTCTCCACATTCCCACCAGCACCTGTTATTGCCTGTGCTTGGATGTGGGCCATTCTTACTGGTGTAAGGTGATATCTCATTGTGGTTTTGATTTGCATTTCCCTTATTGCTAGTGACATTGAGCAATTTTTCATGTGCCTGTTGACCATTTGTATTTCCTCTTTGGGGAAGTGTCTTTTTAGTTATTATCCCCATTTTTTATTGGGCTTCTTGTTTTGCTTTTATTTAGTTGTGTGAGTTCCTTGTGAATCTTCATTATTAAACCCTTATCACTCCTGTGGAGGGCAATAACTTTTTCCCATTCGGTTGAGCTTCTTGTTTTTTCTGTTGTCTCTTTTGCTGTGCAGAAGCTTTTAAGTTTGATGTAATCCCATCTGTTTATGTTTTCCTTCATTTTTTTGCCATCTGTAGATATTTCCAGAAAGGGATTTCTGAATGGTAATTCATGGAGGATTTTGCCCAAGTTTTCCTCTATGTATGTTATGGTTTTGGGTCAAATGTCAGTTATATTTCGATAAAGCTTGGAGGGGGGTAGAACTAAAACTTTTTTATTTTTATTTTTTTTAATTTATTTATCTATATTTCACATCATTTCAATCCCTG
>PVHY01000606.1:0-212908 GCA_004024945.1 Uropsilus gracilis | reverse complement strand
AAAAAAAAAAAAAAAAAAAAAAAAAAAAAAAAAAAAAAAAAAAAAAAAAAAAAAAAAAAAAAAAAAAAAAAAAAAAAAAAAAAAAAAAAAAAAAAAAAAAAAAAAAAAAAAAAAAAAAAAAAAAAAAAAAAAAAAAAAAAAAAAAAAAAAAAAAAAAAAAAAAAAAAAAAAAAAAAAAAAAAAAAAAAAAAAAAGAGGAGATGGAAAAAATCAGCAAAATAAACATAAATGATATATAAGAATGCTACAATTTAAAATTATGGAGTTACAAAATACCACAGCTGCTTTAAAATATTCAATTGAAGACTTCAACAATAGAAATATAGAAGCAATAGGTAGAATTAATAAGCCAAAAATATAATGTTGTAGAACACACCAATAAAGCAAAATAGAGAAAATAATTTCAAAACTGAAAAAAAAAAAAAAAAGATTATTAGCCCTTTGAAGTACATTAAAGGGGAAAAGAAAGATAACTCGGAGAAGAGAAATAAAAAAATATATAAAAAATTTGTCTAAAAAATAACTGAAAACAATCACTCTGCAAAACAAATCAGACATCATAATCTGAGGTTCAAAAACCAATACACATAGTAAGAAAAATGCTGACAATCAACAAGTACAGACATCAAAAGAAAAAAGTTAAACTATAGGAAATTCAGCAAACTTTTCATACAAGCACTGCAAGCATGAAGAAATAGCAAGAGATATTTAAAGTTACTTAAAAAGATTTCCAGCCTAGATTAATTTATAGATTATGTACTTACCCATATACAAGATTAACATTCAAGAAAAAAGGAGAAGGAAGAAGCTTCACTGAAAAGCAAACACTAAAATAATTTATGGCCGACAAGTGCCACATGAAAAAAATTCTAATGGGACTATTGTAAAGCAAAGAAAAACAAAAATCAAGGCAAGAAATACCTGAATTTCTTATTCTGGAGGAAGAAGAAGAAAGTGACAGCATGACTCATCAGATCAAGTCAGATGCCAAACCATCCAATGGATTAAAAAAAAGCCCATCATTTAAACTATACAGTTGAACTACTAACCAAAAATTAATTGAAGCAACACAAAAGACAGCAGTAATGAAAATTAAATCCATAACAGTATGTCCTCAAAAAATAAAAACAAATCAAAACAAAAACATAAAATTGGGAATGAGTGTTTATGTTTCAATAATCATATTAAATATAATTAAGCATAATCATATTACATACTAGCCACAAGATGTATAGTAGCTGAAAGGATTTCTAAATAAAGTCGATCTTCTCCTGTTTATAGGAAACTCATCTTACCAACAAAGACAAGCTTAGATTAAGATGTAAATGCTCGAATACAGTTATACAAGAAAATGGCAACCAAAAAGATAGAAAATAAGAAAATAATCAGAAATATTTATATCTGATAGACACCCAATTAAAAAAGGTAATAAATTGTAAAAACAGACATTATTTATGATTAAAGGTCTAATACAAGAGACAAAATTCAAATTATATGTTCACCAAATGATAGTACATATACATACATATATTTCATATATGTATGTATATATATATATAAAACACAACAAAACTTAAGGCTTGGCATTAATGTACAAGACAGAGGAAAGATAATAGCAGAATAAAAACAGTGACCCCAACTCCTCCATATACTCTTAGCTAGATTGCAATAGAACAAAGGCAATAACACCTGAAGGGAAAAAATATGATAAGATGAATACTTATATACACAATATCCAGAGGAGGGAGACCATAAGGAACAGTGAAACAGATCAAGTGAGCAACCCATACAGATAAGCTGAGCTCAAGCAGCCTGTGGGCCCTATAAATAACAGCAGACCTGGCAACTGACACTATTGTGGTAGATCCTGGCATATGCCAGCAAAACTCAAGGCAGGACCTTGGATCAGTTGGAAACAGCCTTACTATAGTAGCCTTGCAGTGAGCCTCAGAATGGACACCGAGAGCAGCCAAAGTAAACTCTGGATGCAGTGGAGCAGGCATTGCCAAGAATCATGGATGCAACAGTAATCAAAATGACAACAACAAACGATGGTTCTCACAGTTCTTAGAGTAATGAACAAGAGGGACACTATGTGAGGAAAAAAATTAGGGTGATTAATTATTCTTTGGAGAGTAAAAACCAGTGAAGATTTTCACAGGATTAGTACTAAGGAAATTCACACTACATCAAATAAGAGGTGCACAGAGAAATTTACATGGGGGTTATGATCTGTTATAGTATCCAATAGTGGTAGTGTTATCTGCTTATCCAAGAACACATGTTATATGAAGGTATACTCCCTTGAAAGAGTAGAAAACCTTGTGGAGGATCTGAGCTGTTCCTTTAATCTGTGTCCCTGATGAATATATAAGCAGAACAAGCATTATGATCTATACTACCTCTTTCCAACCCTAGGGGATGGTACCAAATTTTCAAGGTATAATGAAAGCACAAGGACTGTTGAGTATCACATCACAAATACAAAAGTAGAAATATATCAGGATAACCACAAAGATGAGCCAGTCCCATCCACATTAATATCTGGATCCCTCTAAGTTCCTCTTTAGTTCCCTAGCAACTACAAAACAGAACTGAGTACATACAAAAGTTAACAGACATTAATTAATTAATTGATAAAGGCATACCACCACCTGTGGGAGAGGTGAAATATTTTAGCCACCCATGTTATTATTGACAATATTAAAACAAAAATAGTAAAATAAGGACATCTCCAGAAGCAAACATGGCAAATAATGCATTAAAATACAAGAGCTAAGGAAAATATGATATCAAAAGGTGAAAGCAACTATCCATAACCCAAATACACAAAAACTGAAGATTTTATATCCTTGTTAGATGGAAAATTCAGAACTGTAATAACAAACTCAAGGAGAAAAGAAAAATCAGAAAATCAGGTAATAAAAGAAAATTCAGTAGGCAAGTCAAAGAAATCAGGAGAGCTTGGAAAAACTCATCAAAAAGATACAAACAAACTCAGGAAAACAATGTGATAAACTCAAAACTAAAAACAATAGGTAGAAGGTAGAACTTGAAACTTTAAATAAGAAAATAACAGAAATTCTAGTTGTAAAGAGCTCAATAAATGACACCAAGAAATCTAGAGAGCTATGAAAGTAGTATAAATCTAATAGAGCATCAAAACAGTGAGCTAAAAAATACAATGTGCCAAGTATCCAGATGGAAAAAGAGAGACAAGGAAATGTATAAAATATGAAGTCAAAAAATAAATAAAATTGATAACCCCCTAGCAAGGCTCAAAGAAGAGAGAAAACTTAAACATGATCATAAGCAAAAAGGGAAATATTACAAAAAACACAGCAGAAATACAAAAGATAATTAGATCCTATTATGAACATGCTATATGAAAACAAATACAACATGGAAGAGATGAACATATACCTTGAATGATATAGTCATGCAAAATTTAACAAAGAGGAAAGAGAGAACTTAAACAGGTCAATCAAAAGCAATGACATTGGACCAGTCATCAGAACTCTCCCTAAAAATAAGAGCCCACAAATGAATTCTACCAAACTTTCAAAAAGAAATTAACACCTGTACTATTAAAACTCTTTCAAAAAAAATTGAGAAGGAAAATTACCAAATACAGTCTATGAAGCAAATATTACACTAATTCCAAAACCAAACAAAGCACAAAAAAGAGAACTATAGATCAATCTCCCTAATGAACTCAGATGCAAAAATTCTAAACAAAATCCTGGCAAACCAAATCCAATAGTATATAAAAAGGATTATCCACCATGACTAAGTGGGATTCATCCAAGAGGCACAGGGATGGTTCAACATTCAAAAATCTATCAATATAATACATCACATCACATCAACAAAGAGAAAAACAGAAACCATATGATCATATCAAAAGATGTAGAAAAGGCATTTGATACATTTCAGCATCCTTCCATGATGAAAGCCCTGGAAAAAATCAGCATAAAAGGAACATACCACAACACAATAAAAACCATATACAACAAACCCTTAATGGGAAAAAACTGAAATCATTTTAATAAAGATCAGGAACCAGGCAAGAAAGCCCACTCTCACCACTCCTTTTGAACATCATTCTGGAAGGCCTAGCTAGGGCAATAAGACAAGAGAAAGACATAAAAGGAATTCAAATAGGGAAACCATTGCTATATGCAGATGCTATGATACTCTATGTAGAGTATCAACAGAAAATCAACAGAAAATCAACAGAAAAGCTAATTCAAAAAATAAATCAATTCAGTAAGGTAGCTGGATACAAAATTAACTTGCAAAAATCAATAGCATTCATATATGCAAAGAATCAATCAGAAGAAAAAGAAATTTATCATTGCACCAAAGAAAATTAAATAGTTGGGAATAAACCTAACAAAAGAAGTAAAATATGTATACAAAGAAAATTAAAGTGAATTCTTAAAAGAATAAAAGAAGGCACTAAAAAGTGGAAAGACATTATTCTCTCTTCATGGATTGGAAGAATCAACATTATCAAAATGACCATACTACCAAAGGCAATCAACATATTCAACATAGTTCCAATAAAGATACCAATGACATATTTTAAAGAGATAAAAAATAGTACTGAAATTTATATGAAATAACAAAAGACCCTGAATAGCCGAAACTCTTTTGACAAACAGAAGAGAGAATGGAAGTATTACAATCCCAGACTTCAAACTAAACTACAAAACCATAATAATTAAAACAGCTTGGTACTGGTACAAAAACAGACAAGCACACCAATGGATTGTAATTGAGTGCCGAGAAATAAAACCACACATATACAGTCATCTAAACTTTGACAAAGGGGCAAGAACATACACTGGAACAAGGACAGCCTCTTTAGTAAATGGTTCTTGGAAAACTGGACCATGACTTTCAAAAAAAAAAAAAAAAAAACTAAGACAAGACCCTCACATCTTGTACAAAAATGAACTCAAAATGGATAAAAGACTTGGATATGATTGGATATGAAACCTGAAACCATAAAATACACAGAGGAAAACTGGGGCAAAACCCTACATGAATTTCACTTCAGAAATCCATTTCTGGAAACTACAGCTGGCAAAAAAATGAAGGAAAACATAAAGAGCTGGGACTACATCAAACTAAAAAGTTTCTGTACAGCAGAAACTGTATATTAAGATATATTAAGAAATCCCACATAAAAACAATGAGTATGTAAGAAAGGGAAGAGAGAACAAAAAAGTCTATTCAAGGAGATGATAATCAAAACAAAAAGAAACCCAACCAATTGGGAGAAAGTTTTTGCCCTCAAGACAAGTGATAAGAGTCTGATAACAAAGATCCACAAAGAACTCATACAACTCAGCCAAAGGGAAAAATAACCCAGTCCAAAAGAGGGGAGAAGAATTAAAAAGACACTTCACCAAAGAGGAAATGCAGATGAAATGCAGATGGCCAATAAGTATATGAAAGAATGCTCCACATCACTAATAATCAGGGAAATGCAAATTAAAAGCACACTGAGATACCATCTTACACCAGTAGGAATGAGATACCATCTTACACCATCTTATACCATATAAAAAAAAAAATGGACAAGTGTTGGCATGGATTTGGTGAAAAAGGAACTCTCTTACACTGCTGGGTGGAGTGCATCCTGGTCTACTATAGACCACTCTGTAAGACTGTAGAGGATTCTCAAACAAATGAAACTGGGATTACCATTCGACCCAGCAATCCCACTACTGGAATCTATCCAGAGGACATGAAAACACTAACTAAAAATGACACTTGTGCACACATTTTTATTGCAGCTCTGTTTACAATTCCCAAATATGGGAACAACTCAAATGCCCCAAAACTGATGATTGACTTAAAAAAGTGTGATATACGTATGGAATATTGTGCATCAATCAAAGAGGACAAAAATATGTCTTTTGTATCAACATGTTTGAGCTAGACTCATATTAGCAGAAATATGCCAGTAAGAAAAAGAGAATTATGAGATGGTCTCAGTTATATGAAGGATATATGAAAAAACAAATGAATAAGAAAATTTAGAAACAACCAACAGAACCAATCCATAGATTGAGAGAGGGAGAGGAGAAAGAAAATGAGGGAGGTGGAGGGCACAAAAGATTAAGATGTTTAATGGGTGTTACAGAAATGGGAAAACCCCAGGGTACACAATGAGGTTTTATAAATATATGTATAAATATAAATAGATAATAATAAAATAAAATAAAAAAGCAATGGAAATAAATAAATAAATAAACCTTGGTGTATGCCCAGAAGATGCTCTCTGGAGTAGAACAAGCAGCATTCAACCATGAGCAAAAAAAAAAAAAAAAAAAAAAAAAAAAAAAAAAAAAAAAAAAAAAAAAAAAAAAAAAAAAAAAAAAAATTAAATAGAAAATATGATATATTAAGAAATCCCACATAAAAACAATGAGTATGTAAGAAAGGGAAGAGAGAACAAAAAAGTCTATTCAAGGAGATGATAAAAGAAACATTTCCCATACCTGAGATAAGAATTAAATATACTAGTCCATGAAGTTAAAACCTTCTGGTTATCTAAATTCAAAGAGACCTACAATAACACACCTAGTAGTGAAACTAACAGAAGTCAAAACTAAGAAGGAGTATTGAAGGTGGGTGGGTGGGGAGTTGGGAACTAGATAAATTAAAAATATAGGGCTTACATTGAACTTTTCAAGCAACATGAGAATAGAATGAGGTATTAAAAATACTCAAAGATAAAAAAACTATGATATAAAAAATACTATATCCTACAAGATTCTTTCAGATATAAATGGAGAATAAAGGCATTCACAGACAAAAGCTAAAGGAGTATGCAAACACTAGACGTCCACTATAAAAAATGTTGAAATAAGTATGCTGACCTAAATCAATAAAAATCTGCACAAAAAATAAGTGAAGAAGTCTGTAGAGTGAGAAAATTAAATACAAATTGGCACGAGAAAATTCCATTATGTCCATTAATTCCATTAAGTATAAATGGAATGAACTCACCAATCCAAAAGCACAGGGTGGTTGGTTGACTCTGAAAACAAAACCTTATTTTATGATATATTAAAAAGACTCATGTAAGTGCCATAGATAAACATAGACTCAAAGTAAATGATTAGAAAAGAATCCTCTGTGCAAATGGATTCAAAAAGGATAAGGACAGTCATACTGAGATTTTAAAAAATTCCAGTTATAAAAAGGCAACAATAATTATAATTATTTTAACTATTGCAGGATCAGAAGACATAATATTCATAAACATATGCAACAAAGGAACACCAAAATGTAAAAACAACTGTTAGCAAATATAAGCACAGACATATAGCACAACACGATAGTGACAGGGTACTTCAACAACTTACCTACATCAATGGACTAACAAGAAACAGAAAACCTTCAAGGAAACAGTAGCTTTAAATGAGCAATTGAAACAAGATGAGCTTACTAGCTATTTATAGGACACTATACATTATAAAATTTTGTACATATAATTCACAAGTGAATATGGAACAATCAGGATAAACCATGTTGTCAAAAAACAAATGACAATAAATACATGAAGCTTAAAACATAGAAAGTAACTTCTCTAATTACAATGATATCAAACTAGAAAACTGAACAACATGACTACTAGATTAATAAGAACATAAAAGAACACTTAAAATAGCTGGATAATGGAAAATGATTTTATGATCTATCAGAACTTATAGAAACAGCAAAAGCAGTACTATGCTAGATGTATATAACAGTACCTCAAGAAAGATATTGAATAAATAAGCTAATGCTACATGTTAATGAACTAGATAAAGAAGGAAAAATAAAGCCAAAATCCAGTAGAAAGAAATAATAAAAATTAAAGTAGACACCAAACCCCTGATTCAGTGATGCATTCAACACCAGCAAAGTGCCCTTATCTCCCAAAGGGTGAGGAAAACCACAGAGATGGGGCTGCAACCTGATGGCAGAATTACAAACCAGGAGAGAGGAGAGGAGCTGGACCAGCTATTCACTGGAGTCTGTTCCTACCAGGATACTTCTCTGCCACCAATGGCTGAGAGTTGGGAGCCCAAGCTCAAATGCCATAACCATAAGGATTGAAAGCAGTACAATGGAACAAATGTTGGAACCCCTGTCTCCAACCAACATGAACAAGGAAGCATGAAACCCAGAGATCACACACGGGTGTGTTGGAGGGTGGGTGACTGGGAGAAAAGAATAGCAGCTACCTCCACCATACATCAAAAGATCCAGAAGAGCAGCACCACACAACCAACTGGCAAGAGGTTCCTGATGTGCTTGGACTAGCTACCCTCCACAAAGTTATCCTGGAAATTTAAGCAACATGGGCTGCCAAGTTCCAGGAGCGTAAGTTGCCACCCAGGAAAAGGATACTGCACCATAAAAGGAAGAGACCAATGGGCCAATCATGAAACCAATGACTCGCAGGGAAAGGGAAAGAGTGACTGGAAGTGGAGGAAGGGAGGAAGGAAAAAAGGATAGGCCATAATTGTACAAATATGACTGAGATGTATGAGGATAAGAAAATAAGAATTAAAAAAATAAATTTTAAAATTAGAGTAGAAATAAATCTAATATCATCAAAATCATAATTTAAAAGATCAAGGAATAAAAATGGTTGTTTACCAAAAATAAACAAAATCGACAGATTTGTAGTGATTTCTAGCTATATTCAAAAGAAAAGAGGGGATTGTCTAGATTCATTCCTTTTCATACAGTGAAAAGTTTCATACAGTTTTCCCAGCACCATTTAATGAAGAGAATTCCTTTGTTCCAATGTATGTTTTTGCCCCTTTGCCATAGATTAGTTGATCATACATGTTTGACTTTATTTCTGGGCTTTCATAGTTCTGTGTGTCTGTTTTCATTCCAGTACCATACTGTCTTAATTAGTATGACTTTGTAGTATAAGTTAAAGTCTGGAAGGGCAATCCCTCCATTATCTATCCTTTTGGTAAGGGGAGTTTTGGCTATTTTAGGTATTTTATTATTCCATATGCATTTTAATAGTATTTATCCTATTTCTTTAAAAAACATCATTGAGATTTTTATTAGAATTGCATTGAATCTGTAGATTGCTTTTGATAAGATGGCCATTTTGATAACATTATTTCAATCCATGAGCAGGGTCTTTCCATTTCTTTGTATCATCTTCTATACTCTTAATAACATTTTATAACTCTCTTTGTATAGGTCTTTCACATTTTAAGTTTATTCCCAAGTATTTAATTTTTGTTGTTACATTTGTAATTGGAATAGTTTTATTTTTTCTTCTTCAGACTTATATTTTGCATATAAGAAGATGACTCATTTTTGTGTATTGATTTTGAAACTGGCTAACTTACTAAGTTTGTTTACTGTTTTCATTATTTTTTCTGTAGAATACTTATAGGACTTTCTATATATCTTATCAGGTTAGCTGTGGAAAGTGATGATTCTACTCCTTTTGCTATTTGGATTCTATGTATGTCCATCTCTTGCCTATTGCTCTAGCTAGGACTTCCAGTGTTATATTGAAAAGTAGTGATGATAGTGAGCAGCCTTGTCTTATTGCCAATCTCAAAGGGAAGACTTTCAACTTTTCCCTGTTTAGGTTGATATTTGACTGTGGATTTGTCATATATTGCTTTTATTATGTTATTATTTATTCTAATCTCACAATTTCAAGAACCTTCATCATTTGTCAAATGCTTTCTCACCATTTAGTGATATAACCATGTAGAATTAATTTTTCTTTTTATTGATGTGTTGGATTACATTTATTGCATTTGTGTTCATTAGGGAGATTGGCCTGTAGTTTCTTTCTTTGTGTTATCTTTGGTTTTGGTATTAATATGATATTGGCTTCATAGAATGTATTTGGTAGCATTCCTATTTCTATTTCTTGAAGCAGTTTTTGTAAGAAAGGTTTCACTTTGTCTCTGGATATCTGGTAGAACTTATTTATGAATCTATGTAGTTTATTGTTATTGTTTTGGGGAAGGTTCTTGATTGCTGTTTCAATTTTACTGCTTGAGATTGGTTTATTTAGGGTTTCTGTGTCTTCTTTATCCAGTTTTGAATAAATGTTTGTTTCTAAAAATTTGTCCATTTCAAGCTAAGCACAGTGGTGCATGCCTGTAAACAACAGCTTATGGAGCTGTGACTGTGTCTGGGGATCATGGTTCAAGTGTTGCCGGGACAACACAGAGAGACCTAGACCCCCAAAAATAGTTGGGCGTGGTGGCACACACCTGTAGTCCTAGCTACCTGGGAAGCTGAGGCTGGGGATTGCTTGAGTTCGTGGTACCATGGGCAACGTGAGCAAGCCTGCAGTTCCAGGGGCAAAAATAGCGAGACCCAGTCTCAAAAAAAAAAAAAAAGAATTTGTCCATTTCATCAAAGCAATTGTTTTCATGCATATGTTCATAGGAATCATTAATTATCCTCTGGATTTCTGCTTCCTTTATTGTAATTTCTCCTCTTTCATGATTCTATTTATTTGCATTTTCTCCCTTCTCTTCTTTGTGAACCTGGCTTAGAGGTTTATCCATTTTGTTTATCTTTTCAAAGAACGAGGTTTTCTTTTATTAATCTTTTGATGGTCTTTTTTATCTCTATTTCTTTTATTTCTGCTTGAATTTTTATCATCTCTTTGCGTCTACTTGCTTTCAGATTTTTTGTTGTTTCTCCTCTAGTCCTCTCAAACGTGAGATTAGATTGTTTCTTTGGGTACTTTCTTGTTTTTTTCTGTGAAATTGTATTGCAATAACTTTTTCTCTTATTACTGCTTTTACAGGATTCCATATGTTCTGGAAATTTGCATCCCCATTATCATTCATCTCAAAATATTTATTTTTTCTTTAATTTCCTCATTAATTCACTTCTTTTTTCAATAGTGATGGCTTCAGTCTCCATGAAATGGGAGGTTCCTTATCCCTCTTTATGTGGTTGATTTCTAATTTGATGCCCTTATGGTCAGAAAAAATAAGTGTAATGATTTTGATCTGTATTAATTTATTGATGCTGGTCTTATGGCTCATATAAGGTCAGTCTTATAGAATGGTCCATGTGCACTTGAGAAATATGTGTATTCAGTTATTTTGGGGTGCAGAGTTCTATGTATGTCTATTGGGCCCATTTGACCTAACTGTTCATTTAGAGTTACTGTATCCTTGTTTATCTTTTGCTTGTTCATCTGTCCCTGGTAAGAGTGAGGAATTCATGTCTCCTACTACATATGTATTTTTTCTAGTGTGTTTTTTTCAGAGATATTAGCAACTGCCTGATGTATTTTGGTGCATCTTCATTTGGTGCATGTATATTGATGTGTTGTATCTTCCTGGTGTATTGACCCCTTGATCACTATATTGCTCTTGTCACCTTTTTCAGTTTGAAGTCTAGCAATCCAAATTTCTTTGAAAAAGTAAAGTTATCAATATTTGCAGATGACATAATAATATACAAGGGAATTCTTATAGTTTCCACCATTATATTATTAGAAACAATAAATTGAGACAGAATTTCTGTATGTTGCTAATGAACTAGAAATAAATCAGAAAAATTATTAGTGAAACATATAGAACTCACAACTCCAAACAACAAATGAAATCCTAATAAAAAAGAATCAGAATGGAGAAATCACAATCTCAAATTTCAATTATGATGCAAGAATTTAGTAATCAAAATAATATGGAATGGAATTGGAGTCCAAAAATAAACATACACTTATATGTACATTTAATCCAGTAAAAGAGAGTCAAAAGTACACAATGGAGAAAAGAAAACCTCTTCAATAAAGGCTGTCAAAAATTGGACCATTACATAAAAATATGAAACTATGTTATTCCCTCACAAAATACACATAATCTAGGCCGGGCATGGTGGCTCATGCTTGTAAGCTTCAGCCTATGAAGCAGCTGGGGCTAGGGATCACGGTTCGAGTCCCGCCTGGGGCCCATAGTGAGACCTAGTTCCAAAAAAAAAATAGCTGGGTGTGGTGGTGCGCGCCTATAATCCCAGCTACCTGGGAAGCTGAGGCTGGGGATTGCTTGAGTCTGTGGCACCCCGGGCAACAAGAGCCTGTGATTCCACAGGCAATAATATCCAGATCTAGTCTCAAAAAAAAAAAAAAAAAAAAACACATAATCTAACTCAAAATACATCAAAAACTTGCACGTAAGACCGCTAGTCATGAATTGGTTTTACTAAGATTTTTTTCAGTCTTTTGAGCTTGATTTAAATAGCAAGGAAAACAAAATTTAAAAAATTAACTAATTAGACTACATCAAACTGAAAGCATCTACTCAGCAAAAGAAATTGTTACTAATAGAACTACTGAATGGGAGAAAATATTCACAAATCATACATTTGACAAGGAATTAATGTTCAAAATTTTCAAAGAACTCTTTAAAACTCAGTAAAAATACCTAAAAATGAAGAACCTAGTCAAAAATTGGTCAGGAAGCTAAACAGACATTACTCCAAAAAGACTTGTAGATGGCCAACAGGCACATGAGAAAAATTTCACCATCACTATCAGGGAAATTTTAACTAAAACCAAATGAGATATCACCTCATTCCTTTGTGAATGTCCCATATCAATTACCAGGAATAACATTGCTGACAGGAATGTTGATTTATCTAATTATTAAAGAGCAATTACAAAGATGTGGTCTATATAGACAATGGAATATTACTAAAACATTAAAAAAATGAATTTTTCTCTTTTGTGATATAGACTGAAGAAGAGGGGGAAAGGGGCTATGCATAAGAAATACATTAGAATGAAAAATTAAATACAGATTGGTTTCATTCATACACAGAATTAGAGAAACAAGGAAACTGATAGCTAAGTCAAAAGAGATCCTAGAAATACCCCTGCAAAATTAAGACTATTTAAGGAAGAGATGGATAGGGGTAAGAGCAAAATTGGAGAGGGAGGTAAATGGTCTTTGTTACGTAAAGAACTGTGGGTATTTTGGTGGTCAATAAATTGTGGTGATACACACCTGAGGAAGTATGAAATGATTCTCCTAAGTCATACAGTGTTATAAACAAACAACAAACAGTGTTGCAAACAAAAAAATGCCTCAAAATAAATAAAAAAGTAAATAAGTAAAATAGTGAAATTGATATAGTGCAATAATACTGGAGGACTTTAATATCCCATATACAGCAAGAAGAGATCAATGAGACAAAGAATAAATAAAGAATCAAAAGATGTAAAGGAGTTGAAAGAAATAGGCTTAAGAGATATATACAGATCATGATATCCAAAAACCCCTTAACTCATGTTTTATTTTTTAAACTGGATATGTACCATATATTGGGCCACAAATAAATTATCAATAAACCAAAATGATTACAACTAGTATTATAATTCTGCCACATTATGTTTAGTATTCTCCCTGAACATCATAGCATACATTCAGAAATCAGGTAAAAAGAAAAAAACACAGGTAAAACTTTAAGTTTATGGAGATTATACAGCATGCAACTTGTTAGCCTTTAGACAAAAAATTAAGTCAACATCAACGCTGAAAATAAAAAATACCTTGAGGTGTATGAAAATAAGGAAACAATCTGTCAGATCAGATTGTATGGGACCACCCCATAACATGGGACATAGCAAACAGTCTGAAAAAGGAAGAAAATTGCAGCACAGCCTGAATGAAAAAACCATAAAATCCAAAATAATAATAATAATAATAATAATAATAATAATAATAATAATACACCAAAGCAACCTAAAGAAGAGAAACAAACAAAACACAATCTAGTAGAAGAAAGATAGTCATAAAAATAAATGTTGACAATTGGAATAAAGATCAAAGAGATTCCACTAAAAATCAATAAAATTAAGTGATATTTCTTCAGCAAAATATGTAGGATTCTAGCAAGGCTAAAAAATAGAGAATGGGAAAATATTAATAAACACATCACAAATGAAAGAGAAAAACCATTGTAGATAGTACAAAATGCAAAAGATAAGGTACTATTATGAACAACTATATGCCAATAAATATGACAAGTTTGAAGAAATGGACACATTTCCTGACATATTGATCTCAATATATTCTACTATGGTTAATCCATGAAGAAACAGATGAATTGAACAAACAAGAATAGAAATTGAAGCAGCATTAATTATCTTCTGAAAAACAAAACACAGAACGTCTTTACAAATTAATTTTGTCAAATCTTTGAAGAACTAATGCCCATTTTACGAAAACTGCTTTTTAAAAAAACTCCCTAATATAGTTTATGATTCCAACATTACCCTAATACCAAACTAGAAAAACAGAGCACAGGAAAATTTTGGGAAAATATACCTAATGAACATAGATGCAAAAATCTTACACAAAATTCTAGCAAATCAGATCCAACAGTTTATCACCTGGTCATTAGAATTTACCCCAGGGGTTCAAGTCTAGCTTAATACATAGAAATCAATCATATAAACAAAAACAAAGCTTAAAATACATGATAATATCAATAGATGTGAAAATGTCTTTGAAAAGATTTCAAAAGATTTTATGATAAAAGTTCTAAACAAGATGATAATAGAAGGAATCTATAATAATCAATAAAAATCATTACAAACCAATTGCCTATATAATACTTACATGGCAAAAAAAATTGAAAGCTTTTGCCTTAAGGTTGGGAGCAAGAAAAGGAAACCCATTATCATCATTTCGATTTAACATTATAGAGATTTTGAACAGAAATATTAGTCAAGAACAGGAAATAAAAGAAGTCCAAGTTGAAGGAGAAAAAGTGAACTATCACTAATTGTAGATGATGTGATATTATATATAGAAATCCTAGACTCCATCAAAAGATATTTTAAAATAGCAAAATGGCAGATTGCAAAATCAATTTAAAGAAATTCATAGCCTTTTTATTTACAATGGACAATAAGCAAAATAAATTAAAGAAACTACTTCATTTGCAATTGTTTCAGGAAGAATTAAACACTTCAGGATTAAACTAAGTAGGTAAACAACCTCTACAACAAGATAAAGTACAAGTAAAGGACTTAGAAAGGATATAGGAAGATAGGAGGTTAATCCATGTTCATGGAAGCAAAAATCAATATAATCAAAATGACTACCCTATCAAAAATGATACATAAATTTAAGGCAATCCTCAAAGAAATACAGACAATAGTTATCAAAAAATTTAATAAAAAATATTAAAATTTGTTTGGAACAATGCAATGCCTTGAATTGCAAAAACAACCCTCAAAAATAAGAGAAACTATGATACCAGGTTAACTGTCTTCAAACTTTACTAAAAATCAGTAGTCCTGAAAACAATATGGTATTGGTGTGAAAATAGTCTACATGGATCAACAGAACATAATTGAAAACATAGATATAAATCCATATACATACCAGCATCTAGTCTATGATAAAGCAGCTTTGACCATAAAAGAGAGAAAGGACAATATCTTTAATAAATAGTACTGGGAAAATTGGAAAGCTGTTTATGAAAGAATAAAGTTGGGTCTAATTTGCTAACTCCACATATAAAATAACCCTTTAATTTCTGTGCCCAGCCCTCAGTCAGAGCAGGGACGCCTTCCAACGCAGCACAACATGCCTGGTGAAGCAGGAGAAAGTGAGCACAGACCCAAACCTCACTTCCATGTGTCAGCCCACCTCATCAGCATGCTCTAACCCTCAAAATTGAAATAATACCAGCATTTTTCTTGGACCATAAGGGTATCAAACTAGAAATCAATCATGAAAAAAGGAAAGGAAACCTTCTATTCCGTGGAGATTGAAGCCATCACTATTGGGAAAACAGTGGATTAATAAGTAAATCAAAGAAGAAATAAATATTCTGAAATGAATGATAATGCAGACACAACATTTCAGAACATATGGGATGCTGCAAAAGCAGTAAAAAGAAGGGGTTATATAATAATATATTTCCACATCAAAAAATAAGAACATGCCCAAAGAAGCAACCTAATTTCGCATCTGAGAGAACTAGAGAAAGAAACAACAGAAAAATCCAAGAGCAAGTAGAAGGAAGGAGATAATAAAAATTCAATCAAAAATAAATAAAATTGAAACAAAAAAGATAGTAAAAAAATCAACAAAACAAAAACCTGGTTCTTTGAAAGATAAACAAAATAGATAAATGTCTATCCAGGCTCAGAAAAAAGAGAAGGGAGATAACACAAATAAGTAGTATCATAAATGAAAGAGGAGAAATTGCAACAGAAAAAGCAGAAATCCAGCGGATAATTAGAGATTGCTACAAACATCTATATACAACCATGTTCAACAACCTCAATGTAAAAGACAATTTTTTTAAAACACACACTGGATAAAGAAGTCATAGAAACCCTAAAGAAACCAGTGAAAATTTCAAGCAGTGAAATTGAATCATTAATAAAATCCCTCCACCAAAACAAAAGCTTTGAACAGATGGATTCACAAACAGTTCTATGAGATATTCAGGGACAAACTCGTGCTTATCTTAGAAAAAAACTTTCAAAAAATAAGGAAATAGGAACACTACCAAATATATTCTATGAAGCCAACATCACACTAATACCAAAACCAAAGAAGAATAACACAAAGAAAGAAAACTACAGACCAATCTCCCTAATGAACACAGATGCAAAAATTCTCAACAAAATCCTAGCAAATAGAATCCAACAATGCATTGAAAATTTAATACACCATGACCAAGTGGGATTTATCCCAGGGAAATAAGGATGGTTCAAGAATTAATTGATGTAATCCAACAAATCAATAAAAAGAAAAAAACATATGAATACATCAATAGATGCTGAGAAAACTTTAGACAACATGCAATATTCATTTATGATAAAGGTTCTCAAAATTCTGGAGTTAGAAGTAACATACCTCAACATACTAAAAACAATATATATATATATAGCAAACCCACAGCCAATATCATCCTAAATGGAGAAAAACTAAAAGCCTTCCCTCTGAGGTCAGGAACAAGACCTGGTTGTACACTCTCACCACTGCTTTTCAGTGTAATTCTAGAAGTACTAGCTGGAGCAATTAGGCAAGAAAAGAAATACAAGAATCCAAATCGAAAAAGAAGTAAAGCTATCACTGCTTGCATGATGATGTGATAATATAGAGAGAGAACCCTAAAAATTCTACAAAAAAACTAATAAAAACAATAAACCAGTTCTGTAAGGCAGCAGACTACAAAATCAACACACAGAAGTGAGCAGCCTTCCTATATGTAAAGTATTGTTCTGAAGAAGAGATAAAGAGAACTAGCCCATTCACAATTGCACCAATGAAAATTAACTTAACAAAGCGTACAAAAGACATATGCAAAAAATTATAAAACACTGTTAAAAGAAAGAAGACACAAAGAAATGGAAAGACATACCTGTGCCTCATGGATGGGAAAGAATAACATTGTCAAATGGTTGTTCTACCAAAAGTAATGTACAGATTCAACAAAATTCCAATTCTTCAAGAAAACTGAAAAAAATTACTACAACTTATTTGGAACAATAAAATACCTCTACTAGCAAAAGCTGTCCTGATTAGGAGGAGAGAGAATAGATTTACTAGACTTCCAGGCTTCAAATTGTACTACAAAACCATAATATTAAGACAGCATGATACCTAAACAAAAACAGACACACAGACCAATGGTACAGGATCAAAACCCCAGAAATAAAGCCATACATACATGGTCAGTTAATCTTTGACAAAGGAGCAAAGAATAGACATTGGAACTAGGATAGTCTCTTCAATAATGGTGCTGGAAAACAGGATATCTATATGAAAAAAAAATGAATCTAGACTACTTCATCATACCATGTACAAAAACCAACACAAAATGGATGCAACTTAGATGTAGGACCTGAAACAATGAAATACATAAAGGAAAATATGGGCAAAACATTCCAACATTTATACTTCAGAAACCTCTTTCAGGACACATCTACAGAATCAAAAAAAAAAAGGAAAACATAAACAGCTGAAACTACATCAAACTAAAAGGCTTCTGTAAAGCTGAAGAGACAATAACCAAAAAAAAAAAAAAGCCACCACTTTTTTGTGGGAAAAAAGTTTTGCTCTCCATAAAAGTGATAACAGTCTGATATCGAAGATCCACAAAGAACTCATACAATTTAACAAAAACAAGACAAAAAGTTCAGTCAGAAAATGGGGAGAACTGAAATGACAGTTCTCCGATGAAGAAATAGAGATGGCCAATAGACATAACAAAAAATGCTCAGCATCACTAATAATCAGAGAAATGTAAATCAAAACCACAATGAGATACTAGCTTACACCATTAAGAATGGCCCGTATCAAAAAACTGGCAACAATAACTATGGTGTGGATGTGGAGAAAAAAGGGCACTCTTACACTGCTGTTGGTAATACAAACTGATCTGATCACTAAAGTTAGGTGGAGAACCCTAAAACTACTGAAAATAGAACTACCATTCAATCCAGGAATTCCTTTTCTGTAAATCTACCCAACAGCCACCAAAACACTAATTCAAAAGGACACCTGTACTTTTATGTTTATTGTGGCACTATTTACAATGGCCAGAAAATGGGGATAGATGAATGGATCAGAAAGTTGAGGCATATGTACACAATGGAATATTATTATACAATCAAAAAGACAAATTCGATGTATTTGCAATAACGTGGATGGACCTAGAAGAAATCATGCCAGTGGGAATAAGCCATTAAAAAAAATAAAAGAGAAATGCTGGAAGATCAAATCTGTCTGCAGGATATAGGGAAAACAAATAAACAAAAGGACAAATAAAGCAATACCAACAAACTGTCAGCACTATTTATAGAGTAAGAGAGGGGAAGAGGGATAAAATTGGGGAAGGGATGAGCACAAGTTAAGATGAAGGTTCATGGGTGACAATGTGATAGGAAAATCTCAGGGTATACAATGATGTTAAAACTATACACATGTGCAATCAGTTATGTGCAGGAAAGTAAAGCAGAACAATAAAAACAAGAATGGACATTAATATAGCAGACAATTTGATAACCTGAAACATTTTTAAAAAGCTAGTGGACAATCAATAAATATCCTGACAACTCAGAGATTCAGAGGGAGAAAAAATGAAAAGTAAATGTTATGAGATGGTGGTGGGATGAAATTAAAATTAAAAAATGAGAAACTACTTAATATGGTTACCAATGGGGAAGCAAGAAAATGTTGAAGAGGACAAGAAAAAGAATAGTTCTCTTTGTGAACCTTTTGGTGTAATTTTGATTTTGAATCAAGTGAATGTTGCATACCAAAAAAAATCTTAAAAATGTGAAAACACATATAAGTTCATGAGATATAAGAAAAATAAGCCAGATCTGGCCAGTTGGGCTGTATTTGTTGATCCAGCTTTAGGGGGAAAAGTTGAAATAAGATGTAGTTACAATAGGTTCTCCCCTTATTCTATAGGCAGCATTTGACCTGGAATGACTTGCAGAGTTACCTTAAATCAAGGGTAAGTTTCCTGAATTGTAAAGACAGAAATTGCAAGCTCTTTGGTAAGTGGAAAAATTCAGGTGAAGCAGCTCTCCTTAGCACAAAGTCCGGGAGAGAAACTCAACAAAGAGCTGCTATTTGCAACATTCTCAGCAACTAGGGGTTATGCAAAACATTATATCCCAAATTCTGTCATTCCAGAGTTAGCTAAATCTTGATTACAAGAAAATTCCATTGTTATTTCCAGTGTACATTCCTGGAAATGAAACACAAATAAAGCTCAGTCCTACACTGAAATATTAAATATGTTCTTAGGGACTGTCATATTTTCAAGTCTCAAATAAGTGGGAAGTACTACCGAGAACTTACGATGCCCTTCAAAAAGTTCAATGAGGATTACTCAACTTGCCCAAGTCTGTTTTGAAACCTCATTGTGTCAGTGGCACCACAATTCATTTCAAGATCTGAGTTCTTCTCTCCTATTTTCCTTAATGAACACAGGAGCTCTGGTTGAGGAAGTTGCAGTATCAGGTTGTCTCTCAGCCTTTTTTTGGTATAAGCCTTTAACTATAGGGACAGAAGATGGAAAGAGGAAGGGCAGTTGTTCTTCATTCTTGTGCAGGAGGCTGCAATGGCCCCACTGACTAAGGTCTTCCTTCTGTGCACTGAATATCTGTAGTGCTTTGGCTGCATCTTGAGAGACATGATACCATAGCTAGGACTGGTTTCCCAAGTCCCAAGCTCTTCCATTATCCACTGCTCATTTTTGGTAGTATCGAGCTCTAAAACCAGGCTAGCACTGGCCTTCTCTGCATCTGAAATTCTGCCCAAAAGATATTTCTCTTCAATTTCTCTTAGGTTCTTGCAACCTCTCACAGTGATCCCCAAGACTGATCAGAAAGTGCATTGGTTAGACAATCAAACAGGTGTGAATGTCCTGTATTCCTGCCTTAAAAACTGTCTTTCTGACTTGTATCCTTACACATCCTATACTTACAGGAGAAAAATTAGCAGCAACTCAATCAAATCAGTGTAAGAGAGGAGAAAGTGATCTTTCTTCCCAGGCTCAGCATTTCCCCAACAACCCTGTTTCCGAAGATTTCTCCTTAAAATGATGGGAGTACGATTAGACTCCTCTCTCCTGACAACTCTTTGAAACCTCTCCTGATGAGAAGCCTGGCCAAACTACTAGCATCACTTTAAACTAAGAATTTCAGACACCATTTACTTATATTTAGGGTTTTTATTGTAGTTCCCACCAACAGGGAAGGTTCACATATATTCAACATGCTTTTATATAATTTTGCTTTATTTATCTTAAGCTGCTTTTGTTTTGTATTTTCTTAGCAAGTAACAGATACTAAAAGAGATTAAGAGAAAAAAAAAACACTATCCCTGGAAAACCCATCTTCGCTTTTCTAATCCCTTCTTGGCAAGTCCTCTCAATTGCACTTAATGACTGTGTTTGTTGTGTTTATCACCGGGAAGAGTAAATTCATATTTGCATAGCTGACAGGCATCTTTCAAAGTTTCTATGTCACAAGTAATTTTAAGCTTAAGACCAAGTAATTGGCCATAAGTAAATTGAGTATTCATTTTCAGATTTAACTTTCTTAGAATTCTGCATTCTTTATTCTAATTCTGAAACTGGGCATTGCAGAAAGACTAGTACACAGAGGTAGGAAGTCAGTCTCTATTGTGAACTATACAAAAATATGTACTATACATGTATTTGTTGTGGATTTGCACACACATGGTGTCTAATGCATGTTCCCACTGTTACACTAGCATGCATGTGGAACTTCTAGTAAGATATCAACTAATAACATATCTGGGCACTAGTTGGAAGACAGAACAGTGTTCAGCCAGATTACAGGAGTAGTGTTACACCCAGTACTAGAGGGACTGTGTTCCAAGAAGGTATCTTTTCCATGAATGATTCTATAGGTCCAGACACACACAATGCAAACTATACTCAGAATTCAGAGGAGCTTGTAAAGAACTTTGGGACCAGGGACATAGGGAGAGTCAGCTTATGATCTTCCCTGATGGTTGAAAGGACTGGCAGAAAGCACATAACATTCTTCTTCCAATATCATTAAAACTGGAAAAAGAGAGATGTCATCCATTGGACGTGTACCACCCTATGCAAGAATGTTGGTATTGGGAAGGTTTGCATGTGTATGGCAAAGGACATATGCAAAATCTTTGTGCTTCCCAAACTTGCTTTTGTTGTAAAGCTACTCTAAAAAAATAAAGCCTATTAAAATTTTTTTCTTCTTTTAACACTGGAAAAGGCAAAACTGCATATGATTTTGTCTGACCCATACTAAAAGCAAGAAACACTTTGACTTAAAATCTACTTAAAATCTATACAAGGGTAGTTTCCTGCCAACAGCACCTGGAATGCCTTCTTTGTATTTCTTCATTCCTGCTTAATGCCTGCATTAGATAACTAATCTTGCCCAGAGATCTAAGAGGATGCTGATACAAGCCCAACAAAACAAATAGAGAGCATACCTCTTAGCTTTATTGGGGAAAATGTCTTTCTTTCTGACCACCATATGATTTGATTCACCCCTGTAGAGGAGAACTGATGATCCTGTCTTACAATTGCTGGGGTCTTATACTTAATAAAAGCTCTATTAACACACAAGTATAAAAAGACTTTGCATATCATGGCTAAAAGTTCACTATATTTTATGTTAAAATGTGCACATTCATGCTTATGCTTTTCAAAAAGAAAAAAATAATGAGATAGTATTTCTCTCTTTGATTTACTTGCAGGTTTGTTTTTCAGGTTCCTTGTAGGATGTTTTCCCCCTGTTCACTTTATTCCCACCTCTCATTAACCCTTCACTTAGAACTATGAGAAAACTAGCATTCTTGAAAATCAAAATGTTCGGGCTTTTGTGTAGTATACACAGCATGCCAAATTGGGTGCTTGTGCTTATTAACTTTATTGTTAGTTTATCAATGCACCAAAACTGCATAAACTAAATTGTTCAATCAATAATAATTAGTCAATGGTCTCATTTGTTGTTTTTTATCCTATTAACTAATTGGAACTTTCATAAGAATATCACTGTCTGGTTGGAAAAAAAGTTAATCAAAAACCATTGTCAATGATGATTAAAAAGACAATGAATTTAAAATATCAAAGAAATCTTGCTTCCAATTTCAGGGAGACAGTGAATCTAAGTATGAAATTCTGAAATTAATTTTTAAGAATGTGCTTTCTTTGCAAAGTTGTGAAAATATGTAGGTAGGGTTACCAACAACCCAGAAGGAATGCTAAAGACAATATACTCTAACTTCTCTGTCAACAAACTAAAAAATGAAATCTGGGCATTTAAATTATTTGCCAACATCTCAAGACACATCAGAACTAAAAGTTTGGTCATTCTAAGAATTCTTGAAATTGTAAGTATAAATGTCTGTTATTTAATCAAATTAAAAGTAGAGAAAGAGTAACCTTAATTATTTTATAATCAATCTTTGAGCATGTTCAGGGATTTGTTAAACAAACATATAATCCTAATCCACAGTTTTGACTCTGATCACTACAAACAAAACCTGAAGAATGTTTGTATATTCACACAAAGTAGTGGTTCTGTGATACCGATAGTGAGATTCCTTGTACCATATAGAATTTACAGTCACACTCACTGTCACTCATTGATCACCAACAACCTTGACATGGTGACTGCCTGGCAAGCTTATATCTTTGAGTCTCAAATGAACAGGGATGCTTGACAATCTTTGAAGCAAAAATATCATGATCCCAAATTATAGCATTGTTGTGTAAGCCTGAGGATTACTTGATACATAGCAAAAAGAAGAAAGCTTTGATTATTTTTTGTGTGTTTTTATTCTTAATACAAATTTTAATAAAGTGTTTTTTGGAAATATCCCCCCTGGAGCTGTAGGCCTAGAGTGTATATTCAAGAACCTTGTTCTTAGATTTAGTTTGATGAATTTACTCTCCCATTATTTTTTTATGCTTTAATACATTGTTTTCCATATGCTTGGGTTGCACATGCGCTAAACTTTTAGATTATAAGGAAAATCATACTTTAACTGAGAAAAAAGAGTGGGGATAAGTAAATCAAATAAAGGGGGTCAATTTTAAGGTAAAGTGTAGAAGTGGGCTTTTAGTGGTGAACATGATGTAGTCTATATGCATGTTCATACATTCATGAAACATAATACTACAAAACAATGCACAATGCAATAACACTTCAGTTAAAATTTTTAATAAGAACTGAACATTTTGCAAATATAAAAATATGTTAATATGAACTGTATCTTTGACATCTTTAAATTGATATATTCAATATTGTGGCACACAAATGTTTTAAAAGTACATGCTTTTAGACATGTTTCAAAAGCATAAATGTTAAGTTCTTTGAAGAATGTCATTAGTATTTGTATTTGTATTATATTGAATATGTATTTCTTTGAGTAAGATGGCCATTTTGACAATGTTGACACTTCCAATCCATGAACAGAGAATATTTTCCCATTTCTTTATATAGATCTTTTGTCTCTTCTGTCAGGTTTACTCCTAGGTATTTAATTTTATTTTTCATGATGTGAATTGGATCATTTTGTTGATTTATTCCTCATCTATCTCATTGTTTGTATATAGAGAAGCAACTAATTTTGTATATTGATTTTAGACCCTGCCAATCTGATTATATTGATTGTTTTGATTAGTCTTTTCAAGGATTATTTAAGATTTTATATGTTACATATAATGCATATAAATTACATATATATATTATCATATCATTTGCAAATAATAATTTTAGTTCTTTTCCAAGTCAAGTCAGATTCCTTGTATATCTCTCCTTTCTCTAATTGTTCTATGACTTCCAATACTATTGATATTATATTGAATAATAGTTGTGAGAATGGACATCTTTGTCCTTTACTAGGTGTGACAAAGGACTGAATATCAAAGGTTTGTAAGTGACTCATATAATTGAACAGAAAGGAAATAAATAACCCTATCAAAGCATGGACATAGAAACTAAAGTGAGACTTCTTTAAAGAACACATACATATAACAAACAGGTACATGTAAAAAATGTTCACATCACTTATTTTTTTTAAATGCAAATAAAGACCACAATGAAATACTACCTCACAGATATATGAATGACCCATAAAGATAGGACAGGACATAATTACTAATAAATATTTGAAGAAAAAAAAACCTCTGTAAACATTTACCAAATATATATATGACCATGCAATAGGTCAATAGAATAAAAGAGCCCAGGAAAAAACCCACATATGAATATTTGAGATTTGTATGCAAAATTGAATAAGAAATGGAATGCCTAAATAAACCAATCATAGGCAGTAAAATTGAAGCAGTAATAAGAACCCTCCCCAAAAACAAAAGTCCTGAACCAGATGGATTTGCAAATAAGTTCTACAAGATGTATAAGATGATCTGGTGCCCATCCTACAAAAATTCTTTAAACAAACTGAAAAAGAAGGATTACTTTCAAACACATTCTATGAAGTCAAAATATCATTACCAAACCCCCACCCTCAAAAATATACCCTACAAAGAAAGGAAACTATAGGCCAATCTCCCTAATGAACACAGATGCAATGTTCAACAAATTCTAGCAAACAATTCAACAATATAACAAAAAGACAATACACCATGATCAAGTGAGATTTATTCCAGGGAAACAAGGATGATTCAGCATGAGAAAAGCAATAACTGTAATTTAACATATAAATAATGAGAAAAATAAAGACCACATGATTATATCAATAGATGTTGAGAAAACATTTAACAAAGTTCGACGTCCATTTATGATGACAGTCCTCAAAAATCATGGGATAGGAGGAACATACCTAAACATAATGGAAAACCCACAGCCAATATCATTCTAAACAGCAAAAAAATGAAAGTCTTCCCTCTGTGTTTGGGAACAAGACTAGGATGTCCATTCTCCCCAATGATTTTCAGCATAATACTGGAAGTCTTACTTAGAGCAATAAAGCTAACGAGGACCATACAAGGACTCCAAATGGGGACAGAAGAACTAAAGCTATCACATTTTGCACATGACATGATAATATAGCAAGAGAACCCTAAGAATGCTGCAGAAAAACTAATGAAAATAATAGAGATTTAGGAATGTAACAAGCTACAAGATCAATGCACAAAATCAGTAACCTTCTTACATGCAAAAAATCGTTCTGAAGAAGAGGAAGTTAAGAAAATCATCCCAACTACAATTGTACCAATGGGAATTAAATGTCTTGAAATAAACTTAACAAAAATATGTGAAAGATCTATACACAGAAAATTATAAAACATTGTTTAAAGCAGTAGAAGTCACAAAGAAATGGAAAGACATCCCTTGCTCATTGACTGGAATAATTAACATTGTCATAATGCTATCCTGCCCAAAGCAATCTACAGATTCAATGCAATTCCAATAAAAGTTTCAATGGCATTCTTCAAATAAATAAAACAGGCCGGGCACAGTGGTGCGTGCCTTTAATCGCAGGCTACAGAATGAGGCTGGGACCAGGTAGTGTTTGAGTCCGCAGGTTCAAGACTCACCAGGGACAACATAATGAGACCTAGTCCCAAAAAATAGCTGGGCATGGTGGTATGCTCCTGTAATGCCAGCTACCTGAGAAGCTGACACTGGAGATCACTTGAGCCATAATACTCCGGGCAAAGTGAGCCTGTGGTTCCCCAGGCAAAACAGCAAGACCTAGTCTCAAATAAATAAATAAAATATCACAAAAATTCAAAAATGGGCAGAAAAGATTAAAAGACATCCAAAGAAGAAATATAAATGGTCAACAGACATATGAAAAAAGGTCAACATCACTTATAATCAGGGAAATGCAAATCAAAACCACAATGAGATACCACCTCACACCAGTAAGAATGGCCCACATCAAGAAAATAGGCAACTTCAAGCACTTGTGAGGATGTAGAGAAAAATACTTTTACATTTCCAGTGGGAATACAAACTGATCCAACATCTACATAATGCTGTGTAGAGGACTGTCAGACTATTAAAAATGGAGCTATCACTTGATTCCAGTGATCTGGAAACCCAAAGAATACAAAACAATAATACAAAAGGAAAACTGCTCTCCTATTTAACGTTAATTGCAGCATTGTTTACAATAGCCAAGATAAGGAAAAAGTCCAAATGTCACAAAACCTATAAATAGATTAAAAACTTGTGGTATATTTACACAATGGAATATCATTCAACATTCAAAAAAAGACAAACTCATGCTATTTGTGGCAAAATGGATGGAGCTAGAGGAATCATGCCAGCTGAAATAAGTCAGAAAGAAAGAGACAGATACCTGATGGTCTAACTTATATGTGGATATAAAGAAAACAAACAAAAAGGCAAGAAAAAGTTAAAATTAACAAAATGGTAACAAAACTAAAGCATAAAGCAAGTGAGAAAAAGGAAGAGAGGGTGAAATCTGGGGTGAGATGAGCACAAATGACCTTGATGAGCATTTACAGGTGACATGGAGATGGGAGAACTTTGGGTTATATAATGATGTAGAAAATAGATAGTTTATTTGAGTGTTTGAGTGTTATTTGAGTGTTTGAGCAGGATTACAAATGAAAAAGGACAAATTACAACAGACAAGAAATCCAAAGGATAATCAGAGATTACTATGAATATTTATATGTAAACAAACACAACAACCGAATGAGATGCACAGATACTTGGAAAGATACAACCACCCAAAACTAAGCAAAGAAGAAGTAGAGAACTTAAACAAACCATCATAACCAGCAAAGTTGAAGCAGTCATCAAAACTCTCCCTAAAAACAAAAGCCCAGGACAGATGGCTTTATAAATGAATTCAAAGAAGAAATATCACCTACACTACTAAAACTCTTCTAAAAAATCAAGAAAGAAGGAAAGTTCCCAAACACATTCTATAAAGCAAACATCATACTCATACCAAAACCAAATAAAGACAGCATGAAGAAAGAAAACTATAGACCAATTTCCCTAAACACTGAACAAAAATTTTAAATAAATTACTCGCAAATCAAATCCAACAATGTATAAAAAGCATTATTCACCATAACCAAATGAGATTTATTTCAGGGGCACAGGGATGGTTCAACATTTGAAAATCAATTAATATAATCCACCACATCAACCAGGAGAAAAATCAAAAACCATGTGGTCATATCAATAGATGCAAAGAAAGCATTTGATAAAGTTCAACACCCATTTATGATAAAAGCTCTTGAAAACTTGGAGAGAAAAAGAACATATCTCAATATAATAAAAGCCATCTATGACTAACCTACACCAAACATCATCTTAAATGGGAAAAAACTAAAATCATTCCAATTAAGATCTGGAACCAGGCAAGGTAGCCCACAATCTTCACTACTTTTTAACATTGTACTAGGAGTTCTAGCAAGGACAATAAGACAAGAGAAAGACATAGAGGGAGTACAAATAGGGAAAGAAGAACTGAAGTTCTCCTTATATGCAGATGATATGACTCTTTATGTAGCGAATTCAAAAAAATCCACAGAAAAACTTCTTGAAACAATAAACCAGTTCAGCAAAGTAGCCAGTTACAAAATGAACACACAGAAGACAGTAGCTTTCCTATGTAAAAAATCAAGCAGAACAAGAAGAAATTTTTAAAAACCATCCCATTTACCATTGCACACACACAAAAAAAATGCCTAACAAAACACATGAAAGAGCTATACAAAGAAAATTTCAAAACACTTCTAAAAGAGATAGAAGACATAAGAAAATGGAATGACATTCCCTGCTCATGGATTGGAAGAATTAACATCATCAAAATGGACATCCTACCAAAAGCAAATTACAGATTATGCAATCCCTATAAAAATTCCAAGGACATTCTTCAAAGAGATAGACCAAAAATTACTGAAATTCATATGGAATAACAAAAAACCACAATTATCAACAAACATCTTGACCAAAACTGAATACCCTGAAATAAAGTCACACATATATAGTCAACTAACTTCTGACAAAGGAGTGAAAAACTTACCTTGGAAGAAGGACAGCCTTTTCTATAAATGGTGTTGGGAAAACTGGACCAAGACATACCAAAAAAATGAACCAAGATACCTCCCTCACACCATGTATAAAAATTAACTCAAAATGGATAAAAGACTTGTATGTAAGATCTGAAACCATAAAATACATAGAGGAAAGCCTGGGCAAAACCCTTCATGAGTTACAATTCAGAAATCCATTTTTGGATACATCTATAGCTGGCAAAAAATAAAGGAAACAAACAGCTAGGACTACATCAAACTAAAAAACTTCTATACAGCAAAAGAGACAACAGAAAAAAAGAGAAAGATTCCCAATGGTGGGAAAAAATGTTTACCCTCCATACAAGTGATAAGGGTCTGATAACAAGGATACACAAAGAACTCACACAACTTAACAAAAACAAAGCAAAAAACCTAGTTAAAAATGGGGAGAAAACCTAAAAATATACTTCTCTAAACAGGAAGTCCAAATGGCCAACAGGCACATGAAAAACTGCTCAATGTCACTAGCAATAGGGAAATGCAAATCAAAACCACAATGAGATACCACCGTACACCAGTAAGAAAGCCCACATGAAAAAAAAAAAAAAAAAAACAGGTAACAACAAGTGCTGGCATGTATGTAGAGAGAAAGGAATACTTTTACACTGCTGGTGGGAATGTAAACTGGTCTAGCTATTATGGAAAGTAGTGTGGAGAACCCTCAAAATAATGAAAATGGAACTATCATTTGACCCAGCTCTTCTGGGACTCTACCCAAAGGAGACCTAAATGTGGGTACAAAGGGACACCTGTGCTCGGATGTTTATCGCAGCACTATTTATAATTGCAAGGACATGGAAACAATCCAAATGCCCAAAGACAAATGACTGGCTGAAAAAGATGTGGTATATATACACAACGGAATATTACACATCAATTAAAAATTATAAATTTGATGATTTTTTGGTAACATGGATATACCTAGAAGAAAGCATATTGGCAGAAATAAGTCAGAATGAAAAAGACAGAAACCAAATGATTTCACTAATATATGGGCAATCAAACAAAAATATACAACCGGGAGAGGGGACCAAGTGGAGTGGCCAGGGAGGGGAGGTGTGGGTGACCCCCAGGGATCACAATGATGTGAAATATATATATATATTATTTAACTAAAAAAAGAAAATAGATAAAATCAAATAAATAAATATTAAATAAATAAATAAGAATTTAAAAAATAGAATTTTCTGAAGGGATTTGGTTCAACCATTCTAAACCAGTTCTTGTACTAATGACTCACCTTGTAATTCTTCATTTATTGAATGTTGGGATTCCATTTCTTGTACAGACTCAGGAATTCAGTTTTTATAAGAATTTGTTTTTCTATCTTAAATAATGTATCATTAATAAGTTTCTTGGAATGCCTAAATTCTGTAAAGGGTGTTACTCTCCCAATGCTTGTAGGTCTCCAAAAGTCTTGGTTTCATGCAAGGTCTTCCCATCCAGCTCCCATTAACATAGGAAAAAAGAGGAGAAGTCTCGTATGGGAACTAAAAACCAAACCCATAGCCCTACTGAGTCCCTAGTCCCTAGACACTGCTGCTGTGCTGTTTATGGCTTCACTGCCAACCCATCTCCGTTTCAGACACACTTAATGTGCGTGGTTGTCAAACTTTTTGGCTTCAGAAATCATTTACACTTTAAAAATATACTGACAACTCCATAGAACCTTAAGATCATTTCTACTAATAGTTACTGCATTTGAAATAAAGGAAATGTATTTAACAATTTAAAAGTAATTCATTAATTTTTTTAAAATCCAATAAGTAATATTACAAGTTATATATTTTCATAAAATATTTTTCCAAAGGAACATATTTGTGAAATATTATACAGCATTGTTTAACATTTTACAAATTTCTTTACTATTTGACTTAATGAAAAACAATTAAATTCTCATAACTGCTTTCGTATTCAATTTCCTGTCATATGTTGTTTGGTTGAGTCTTGTAAAGAAAACCGAGGCTCACACAAGTAGTTGACAAGGGAGAAATATATTAGTAGTATTTCTGATCATTGCAGATTTTTTCTTCAATAAAATAAATAAACTTCAGTAGTAATTTCTTAAAGATTGCTTGTAATATGAAATCTGAAACTATGGGGAATAATTCATACACTAAAACATTTAAGTTTTTTTGGTTTATTATAAAACTGGATTGTATGTTGCATACACAATGCTATGTATTTGAAAAATAATGGTTCACTGAGTTTTGCAGATTTTCCAAGTGTTTATACATTTCATTACATAATATGAAAACACATTCATTAAAATCACCAGCAAGGAAACAAATAGTATTATTATGATGTTTCTTCTAATCTCACAGATCCCTAAAAAATATCCACATGGAGTACTTAAACTAATTTGAGAATCATTGTTTTAAATACTTTATTTTATTCTCCAAAATTTCAGCTCTTTCATGTTTGTCATTTTCCTGAACCAGATAAAACTTTTTCTGTGGCCCAGGAAATATGCCATGATGAAGAATTATGAGCTAAAAATAATTGTGACAATGTCTTCAAACATGCATAAATGTATTGACTTCTTTTTGAGATTCACCTTTGTTTCCCTCAAAATAGTTTAGTAACTCTATTCTTCAAATTATATACTTATGTTTTAAAAATACAACTTGTAAAGGAATACACAGGAACTGACTAGATTATCTTTACAACTTTTTTTGTGACTCTAAAATTATCCAAAATAAAAGTTTCATATAAATGAATCAATATTACTTTTCCATTCTGTTTTTAGTTTTTTTTTTTAATTTTTCATTAAGATAGTGTTGCTCACAATACTGTATATGATTTAAGGGTATAAATTCACATTTCTTCAAATATATATTGGCATACCATGTCCACCACCTAAGCACTCATAATTGTCCACAATACTCCATTTGGCCTTCTTCTAATGCTTTATTCCTCCACCTTCTCTGTCTGATAACTTCAATTATGCAGACAGTTTATTTGTTTTAGTTTAGTTTTGTCTATTCTTTTGTTTGCTTCTTTATATTCCACGGATTAATGAAATCATTTTAATATTTGTCTTTCTCCTTCTAATTTATTTCAATTAGCATAATCCAATCCCATCCATATTGTCACAAATGACAGGCTTTCAATTTTTTTAATAGCCTAGCTATTGTGCATATATACTGTATCTTAATCACTCATCTATCCTGGGGTACTTAAATTGTTTCCATAGTTAAGCTATAGCAAATAGTGTTCCGAAGAACTAAAGGTATCCTTACTAAACATATTCCCTTTGAATTATTAGTGTTTTGTGTTTTTTGAAGTAGATATTGAAAAGGAAAGTTGTTGGATTGTATAGAACATATTTTGAAAAGTATCCATATAATTTTCCACAGTGGCAGGTCTATTCTACAATCCCATCAACAGTGTACAAGGATTCTATTTTCTCTATTTGCCTTATCAACACATTGTTTCTGGTCTTTTTGATATGGGCCATTCTCAAGATGATATCTTACTGAAGTTTTGATTAGCATTTTCTTGACCATAAATGATGATGAGTATTCTTTGATGTGCCTATTAACCATCTGAATTTCTTCTTTTTAAAAGTATCTATTTAGCTCTTCTGTCAACTGCCCATTTTTCTAATTGAGCTACTTGTTTTCTTTTTAATTTCTGAGTTTAATTGTATGAGTTCTAATTAGATCTTGGATATTAACAACTTAGCAGATGTATGATATGCAAATACTTTTCCCACTGAGTAGGGTATCTTTTCTTTGAATGATAGTTTCTTTTGCTGTAAAGTTTTCCAGTTTAATGTTGTCCTATTTGTTGCTCATTTCCTTTTCTGCAGTAGTCCATTCTGTAAGACATCCCTGAAGCCAATGTCATAAAATGGTTTTGCCTAAGTTTTCCATGTATTTTTTGGTTTCAGATGGTAACTTCAAGTCTTTAATCCACTTTAGTTAATTGTGTGATATGAAAAGCCTTTAGAAACAATAAATAAATACCATGGATTATCAAGTTACAAAATCAGTATATAGAAAAGTCAGTTGTGTTCCTACTCACAAAAGAGTACTAAGAAAAGAAATAACCTAAGATGCAAATTCCTATTTTCTATTACATTAAAAGCACTAAATATCAAGTAATAAGTTTAACAAAAGTAGCAAAATATTCAAACAAGGGAAATTATAAGATATTGTCAATAGAAAAAGATGGCTCAAAGAAGAAGAAAGATATTTCTTATTTTTGCACTGAAAGAATTTACATTGTAGATTCAATTTGCCAACTAATCCAAAGTGATATGTAGATTCAATACAATCTCAACAGAAAATGCAATGGCATTGTTCAAAGAAATATAGTAAAAATTACTGAAATAAATATGCAGCTATCAAAGACCCCATACAATTAAAGAAAACCTGACAAAAAAAAGGAAGAACACTCCTGGGCTCCAACTATAGTAAAAAGTTATAGTTATCAAAAGAGTGTGGTACTATAGACAAAATAGACACACATACCAATGGATTTGAATTGAAAGCCCAGAAATAAATCCACCCTTATATGGATTTAACTTACCATAAATTATCTACATATATCCAATGGAGAAAGTTTCTTCAACAAGTGGTGTTGTAATACTGAGCAAGTACATGCAAAATAATGAAACTGAATCACACTCTCAAATCACAAACAAAAATTAGCCTTTATGCTTTCTTCAGTCAAAATTATTGAATGGAATTGATTTTAATCTACTAGTTTTTCCTCATCCATCTTGCTATGACAAAAGTTCATCTTTTTGATTGATGAATAATTTTCCATTGTGTAAATATACCATTTCTATTTCAACCACTCATCATTTGGGGGCATTTTGGTTGTTTCCATGTCCTAGTAATTGTGAATAGTGCTGTGATAAAAACTTGAGTATCGGTGTCCTTTTAAATTAGTGTTTTTCTATCACTTGGGTAGATTCCAAATAGTGGGATCACTGGGTCAAATGGTAGTTCCATTTCCAGTAGTTTGATTATAAACACTTATTCTGAAGATTTTTGAAACACACTCAAAAGCAGAGACAACAGATATATAGGCATTAATCTACAAGGTTTAACAATTGCCAGTATTTACAAGACTTTGTTTAATCTTACTTACATGCATTGTTAAAAGGATAAATAGAGTGGTCTATTGCCCCTTTGTTGAAGATTAGTTGGCCATATATGTGTAGTTTTATTTATGGGAACTCAATTCTGATTCATTGGTCTGTTTGTCTGTTTTTGTACCAGTACCATGCTGTTTTAATTACTATGGCTTTTTAGTTTAGTTTGAAGTCTGGGATAGGAACACTTCCATTCTCTCTTCTGTTTATCAAGAGGGTTTTGGCTATTTGGGGTCTTTTGTTGCTCCATATGAATTTCAGTAATTTTTGTTCAATCTCTTTAAAATATGTCATTGATATCTTAATTGGAATTTCACTGAAACTGTAGACTGACTTTGGTAATATGGCCATTTTGATAATGTTGATTCTTCCAATCCATGAACAGGGAATGTCTTTCCAGTTTTTAACTTCATCTTGTTTCTTTTAAGAATGTTTTATAGTTTTCTTTGTATAGGTCTTTTACTTCTTTTGTTAGGTTTATTCCTAAGTATTTAATTTTCTTTGGTGTGATGGTAAATGGAGTATTTTTTTAAATTTCCTCTTCTTCTGTTTGATACTTCGCATATATGAATGCTATTGATTTTCGTGTGTGTTGATTTTGTATCCAACTACTTTACTGTATTATTTCAATTATTTCAATTGGCTGTTCTGTTGATTTTTTGTGTTCTATACATAGAGTATCATATTATCTACATATAATGATAGCTTTATTTCTTCTTTCCACATTTGAATTCCTTTTATATCTTTCTCTTGCCTTAGCTAGGACTTCCAGAGCTATGTTGAAAAGGAGTAGAGAGATTGGGCATCCTTGACTGGTTCCAGAAATTAATTAAAATTATTTCATTTTTTCCCCATTAAGGATGATATTTGCTGTTGGTTTGTCATATATAGCTTTTATTATATTGATGTATGTTCCTTTTTTGCCAATTTTTACCAGGCTTTACCAAGGCTTTCATCTTGAAAGGGTCCTGAACTTTATTGAATGCTCTTTTCACATCTATTGATATGATCATATTTTTTTCTTTGTTGATATGATAGATTATGTTGATTGATTTTTTGGATGTTGAACTATCCCTGTGACCCTTGGATAAATCTAATTTGGTCGTGGTAAATAATCCTTTTTATGCAATGTTGGGTTTCGTTTGTCAGGATTTTGTTTAGAAATTTTTGCATTTTTGCTCATTAGGGAGATTGGTCTCTAGTTCTCTTTCTTTGTGCTATCTTTGTTTGGTTTTGGAATTAGTGTAATGTTTGCTTCATGGAATATATTTGTTAGCTTTCCTTCTTTCTCAACTTTTTTAAAGAGTTTTAATAGTACAGGTGTTATTTCCTCTTTGAATGTTTGGTAGAATTCATTTGTGAAACCATTTGACCCTGGGCTCTTGTTTTTAGGGAGAGTTCTGATGACTGACTCAATTTCATTGCTTGTGATTGACCTGTTTATGTTCTCTGGTTCCTCATTGTTCAATTTGGGATGACTGTATCATTTGAGAAATTTGTCCATCTCTTCTAGATTATTGTATTTGTTTGCATATAGATGTTCATAGTAGTCTAATTATCCTTTGGATTTCTGCTGTGTCTGTTATAATCTCTCCCCTTACGTTTATGACCCTGTTTATTTGAGTTTTCTTTATTTTTAATAATTTTTAAAAAAAATTTTGTGGGAAGAAAGCAAGTTACACAGATAGGTATACATATTATAATACCATAATTGCAAAATTATGACCATGAAAAATAATATATTATTTACTGATATGTGATTTAAAAGTTTCAAATACCACTGGCAAACATCAATTCCAGTGTACTGATTATTTCTGGGTATGTATAATGGGGAATAGGATAGAAGAGATATCCACAGAGAATGTCAACTACCTCTATGAAAGTTGTTATTTTCTTTTCTTTTTTTAAATTTAATTTAATTTTTTTAAGTTTCCACATGTATGTGTATTTATATTTATATTACGTCATTGCATTATTGTGTACCCCAGGGCTTTCTCACTTTGCTAACACCTGTTAACCATCCTATCGTTTGTGCCTTTTGCCTCCCCCACCTTCTTCCCCCTCCTCCTCTCTCATTTCCTTGTTCAGTCCCATTGGTTGTTTTTATTTTTTTTATTCGTTTGTTTGTTTTTCCCTAGATCCATCATATAAGTGAGACCATCCTGTATTTCTCTTCTTCTTTTTTGGCTTATTTCTGCTAATGAGCCTTTCTAGTTCCAACCATGTTGCTGCAAATGACATGTGTTTGTCCTCCTTGGGTGATGCATAATATTGCATCATGTATATGTACCACTTTTCTTAGCTAATTGTCTGTTTTGGGGCGTTTGATTTGTTTCCAAATCTTGGCAATTGTTAACAGAGTTGCAATAAGCATGCACATAAAGGTCTCCATTTGAATTAGTGTTTTCATGTTCTCTGGGTAGATTCCCAGTAGTGGGATTGCTGGGTTAAATGGTTAAGTCCACTTTCAATTTTCTGAGGGTCCTCCATACAGTCTTCCATAGTGGCTGAACCAGTTGGCACTTCCACCAGCAGTGTAAGAGAGTTCCTTTTTCTCCACATTCACGCCAACACTTGTTGTTGTCCATTTTATTTATATGGGCCATTCTTACTGGTGTAAGATGGTATCTCGGTGTGGTTTTAATTTGCATTTTCCTGATATTAGTGATATGGAACATTCTTTCACATGCCTATTAGCCATCTTTATATCCTTTTGGTGAAGTGTCTTTTCAGTACTTCTCCCCATTTTTTGACTGGATCTTTTGCTTTGTTTTTATTGAACTGTAGGAGCTCTTTGTGGATCTTTTTTTATCATACTCTTGTCACTTGTCTGGAAGGGCAAAAATTTTCTCCCAGTCTATTGGGTTTCTTTTTATTTTGTTTATTGTCTCTTTTGCTATACAGAAACTTTTTTAGTTTGATATAGTCCCAGCTGTTTATGTTTTTCTAAATATTTTTGCCATCCATAGTTGTTTCCCAAAATGGATTTCTGAGGTGAAATTCATGAAGGGTGTTACCCAGGTTTTCTTCTGTGTATTTTATGGTTGCAGGTCTCACTTCCAGTTCCTTTATCCATTTTGAGTTCTTTTTTGTACAGGCTGTTTGGGTGTTGTCCTGGTCCATTTTTTTTTACATGTCTTGATCCAGTTTTCCCAGCACCATTTACTGAAGAGGCTATCCTTATTCTAGAGTATGCTTTTTGCCCCTTTGTCAAAGATTAATTGACCATATATGTGTGGTTTTATTTCTGGGCATTCGATTCTGATCCATTGGTCTGTTTGTCTGATTTGATACTAGTACCATGCTGTTTTAAGTATGTTGGCTTTGTAGTATAGTTTGAGGTCTGGAATAGTAATACCTCCTTTTTCTCTACTGTTTGTCAAAAAGATTTTGGCTATTTGGGGTCTTTTGTTGTTGCCATGTGAATTTTAGTAATTTTTGTTCAATCTCTTTAAAATATGTCACTGGGATCTTCATGGAATTGCACTGAATCTGTAGATTGCCTCTGGTAGTATGACCATTTTGATGATGTGAATTCTTCTGGTCCATGAACATTCTGGTCCATGAATGTCTTTCCATTTTTTAACAACATTTTCTATTTCTTTTAAGAATGTTTTATATTTTTCTTTGCATAGGTCTTTTACTTCTTTTGTTAGGTTTATTCCCAAGTATTTGATTTTCTTTGGTGCAATGGTAAATGGGGTGTTTTAAAATTTTTTCTTCATCTGATTGATTCTTTGCATATATGAATGCTGTTGATTTTGTGCATTGATTTTGTATCCAGCTACCTTACTTAATTGGTTTATTATTTCAATTAACTTTTCTGTTGACTTTTCTGGGTTCTCTACATAAGTATCATATCATCCACGTATAATGATAGCTTTATTTCTTCTTTCTCTATTTGGATTCCTTTTATGTTTTTCTCTTGCCTCATTGCCCTAGCTAGGAATTCCAGAACTATGTTGAAAAGGAGTGGAGAGAGTGGGCACCCTTGCCTGGTTCCAGACCTTAATTGAAATGGTTTCAGTTTTGCCCCATTGAGGATGATATTTACTGTGGGTCTGTTGTATATAGCTTTTATTATGTTGAGGTATGTTCCTTTTAAACCCTTTTTCTAGGGTTTTCATCAGGAAAGGATGCTGAACTTTATTGAATGATTTTTCCACATCTATTGATATGATTGGTTTTGTTTTTCTCTTTGTTGATGTGATGGTTATGTTGATTGATTTTCAGATGTTGAACCATCCCTGTCCCCCTGGAATGAATCTCACTTGGTCATGATGGATGATCCTTTTTCTGCAATGTTGGATTCAGTATGCCAGGATTTTGTTTAGAATTTTTACATCTTTGCTCATTAAGAAGTTTGGTCTGTAGTTCTCTTTCTTTGCACTATGTTTATTTGGTTTTGGAATTAGTGTAATGTTTGCTTCATAGAAGGCATTTGTTGACTTTCCTTCTTTCTTAATTTTTTGAAAGAGTTTAACAGTACTAATGTTAGTTCCTCTTTGAAAGTTTGGTAGAATTCATTTGTGAAACCACCTGGCCCTGGGCTCTTATTTTAGCAAGAGTCTGATGACTGCTTCATTTTCACTGCTTGTGATTGACCTGTTTAAGTTTTCTATTTGTCCATCTCTTCCAGGTTGCTGTATTTGTTTATGCATAGATGTTCGTAGTAGTCTCTAATTATCTTTTGGATTTCTGCTGGGTCTGTTGTAATATAATATCATTCTTTTCGTTTATGATCCTTTTTATTTGAGTTTTCTCTCTTCTTTTCTTTGTAAGCCTTGCAAGGGGTTTATCAAGTTTATTTATTTTTTCAAAGAACAAGCTTTTGATTTTATCTTCTCAATGGTCTTTTTTGGTTTCTATTTCCTTAATCTCTGCTTTTATATTTGTTATTTCTTGTCTTCTGCTGGGTTTTGGGATTTTTTTATTGCTCTTTTTCTATGTCCTTAAGTTGGGAGATTAGAATATTTCTTTGGGCTGTTTCAAATCTTTTTATTTGGGCCAGTATTGCTATGAACTTTCCTCTTAATACTGCTTTTGGTGCATCCCACACATTTTAGAATGTTGTGTTGTCCTTGTCATTTGTCTCCATGTAGGTTTTAATTTCTTCTTTGATTTCCTCTTTTACCCAGTGAACTTCCAGAAGCCTGTTGTTCAGACTCCATGTAGTGTTTACTCTCCTTATTTTCTTTTCATTGTTGATTTCTAATTTGATGCCTTTAAGATCAGAGAAAAAGGTTGATATGATTTTAATTTTTGTGTATTTGTTCAGATTTGTCTTGTAGCCTAATATATGATCAATTTTAGAGAATGAACTGTGTGCATTTGAAAAGAAAATTATTCTTTTCCTTGGTGGTGTAGTGTCCTGTATATATCTATTAGGTCCATTTGGTCTAGCTCTTCCTTTAAAGCTTTTGTCTTTGTGTAGTTGCTGTTATGTTGATCTGTCTTTTGTTGAGAGTGGCATGTTAAAATCTCCTGCCACATATGTATTCTCACCAATATTTGATTTCAATTCTACTAGTAACTGTTTTATGAATTTTGATGCTCCCTCTTTAGGTGCATATATATTGATTACTTTTATGTCTTTTTGGTGGATTGATCCTTTAACCATTAGGTAGTGGCTGTCTCTATCTTTTGTCACTTTTCTTAATTGGAAGTCTGCTCTGTCTTATATAAGAATACTTTCTTGTGTGTGCCATTTGCTTGTAGTGTAGTTTTCCAGGCCTGCACTTTCAGTCTATACTTATCCTTAGAGATCAGATGCGTTTCTTGGAGGCAGCAAAATGTTGGGTTCTGTTTACTGTTCCAGTCTGCAACTCTTCATCTTTTGATTGCTGAGTTTAGACTATTGACATTTAGGGTGATTGTTCATGTTTCAGATTCTAACGGCTTCCTGGTGGTCATTTTGGTATTTTGATTTGGGTTTTTTTTTTTGTTGTTGTTGTTGTTGTTTGTATTTGTTCTTGTGGTTTTGATCTTGAGACCTCCTGAAAAATTTCTTGGAGTGATGTTTAGTGGTAGCAAATTTCTGGAGATTTTTGCTCTTCAGAGAAGGTTCTAATTTTTCCTTCATAGAGGAAGGATAGCTTTTCAGGATATTCTTGGCTAGCACTTTTTTCTTGGAGTTTTTTGTAGATGTGACTCAATTCTCTCCTTGCCTGGAGTGTCTCTTCATAGAAACCTGAGGTCAGCTTACTGGGTTTTCCTTTGTAGATTATATGTTTCTTTTCTCTAGTCATTCTCATTAATTTTCCTTTATCTTGGGTTCTTGGGAATTTTACAATGATGTATCTTGCTGTGACTTTTCTTTTATTAAAGTAGTTTGGTGTCCTTTTTGCTTCCTGTATGTTATTTTCATTTCTTCAGATTTGGGAACTTCGTCTCAATGATTGTTTTCAAAAACCTTTCAGTTCCCATGACTCTTCTCCTTCTGAAATTCCGATTATTCTATATTTCCCCTCTTTAAGGAATCTGACAAGTTGCTGAGTTTTTCTTCAGTCTTCTTTGTTTTTCCTCTCTCTTATTCTTTCTTTGTCCTCTCTATTTCTGTATCCTCGGGTGTGCTGATTCATTCTTCTATTTCATCTAATCCACTTCCATGGCTTTTCCCTGCATTTTTGAGCTCCTCTTATTGCAATTCTTAAATCCTGGATCTCCTTCAATTTCATTTTTAGGAATTCATTTTCAATCTTCTGCTCATCAATTAAGTTATTCTTGTTGGTGGTTTCTTTTTTATATTTTTCTACTTCTCTTATTTGTTGAAGTGTTTTATCATGTTGATTTTGAAGTCTTTGTCAGAAATACATATCATTTCTTCTATATCTTCCTTGGTGTTTTCTGGAGATTGTCTTTTCTTTGGTGGTGATGTATTGTTAGCCATAGGGCTTGCTTGCATGTCTACTGTTTTTCACCTTAGTGTGTTTTGCTTTTGGGTTTGTTTTACATATTGAGCTACCATGGCTCTGGTATTGGTCAGCATGTGATTGGTATGTTATACAAATTCTGAGTAAATCTGAACTTTATTTAGTTGTGCCAGCACCCCAATTGCCACCAGTGACTTCCAAGCTCACCTGAAAGGGGTGGGAGCAGGCTCTGATGAGGCCCCTGGTCAGGTGGGTAGGTTCAGGGTGCTAACTGTGACATGGCAGCACATGTTAGGGGTCTCCACACTGGCCTGGAATGTGGCATGCCTTCTGGCTCACCTGAAGGGGTGAGGTAGGCTCTGATGAGCCCCTGGGCAGGTGGCTTAGTCTGGGGGGCTGGCTGTAATGGTGGCATAGGGTGGAGGTCTCCAAGCTGTAGAGTAGTTTTTTTAATTCTATATTTTAGTTTTAGTTTTGTCCAGAAAAAATTTGAATCACGTTAATATTATTTGAGAATGAAACCCATGGTACAATATTCACTTAGCAAGATGGAAAATTCCTTAAAATTATATAAATTTGTCAAATAACTTCAAAAATACTTTGTTTAAATCAAGATTCAAATAATTTTCATATCATTCTTTTGCTTGATGAAATGCAAATTTTTTTTAACCTTTAGCTTTAGTTTTCTCTCTCCACCCCACTTTCATTTAAGTCATTTATTTGTTAAAATATCAGACCATCTGTTCTATTGCTTCCTAAATTCTATAGTTGGTTAGCTGCCTCTTTGTGGCGTTATCATGCTCCTCCACACCCTATATTTCCTCTATACCAATATTCAGATGATAAAAAGTTGATTAAACTTTGTTGTCACGATTCCATCATAATTGTTTCATCCGTAGGGGTCCTCAATATTAGGAATAAATCAGTAGATTACATGTGGTAAGCCTGGTTCAGCCATTGTATGTTCCTTATCCAACAAACAGTTTTACAGGCAGTTATAGTGTTTGTAAAAGTCCAATTGCTCAATTGGTATTAGAAAAGTATTAACTAATTTTATCTTTTCATCTACTATTATTACCTGGAATTCTACAAATGTCACTCTGAAATATAGTGTCTACCTCAAAAAGGAGTAATACTTGATTCTACATATATTCCCTTGTCAGTTATTCAGAATAATGAGTGGTGTCCTTGAAACTTCTAAAGCAGATAAATTTATTTACATCTTTTGAATCACATATTTTGCATATTTAAATGTTTCAAATCACTATTATCAATAAACAACATGAAGTTGTTTAGTTTAATTTCCTTTAGAATTTCATCTAGAAGTCTTTGTCTTTTAATGAAACATCTAGACCACTATGTTCAGTAAGCTTTTCAATTTTAGTATCCTTTTGTTTCTTTTTTCGCTTTATTTCATTTTTCATATTTTGCTAAATGTACCAGATTTTATTTGCATTATGTTATCCATATTTCACAATGTACACAAGGTAGACAATTTGGGTTTTTTTTCCTTGGGTTATCATTTTGCCTAAGAAAGCCACTCCTTATACCTGTACAGATAAAGCCTTTGCAGTCATATTTGCACAATAAAACCTTATAATGATGGCCCAAGTCAAGTGAAGCAAGAGAAAATAGAGACTCTAATTGGACTAAACAAGATCTGGAACTAGGATCTTATACATGCTAGTCAATATGGGACTTTCTCTAGAAAAAAGAAAATTAGTAAGTGAAGGCTATGTTTGAGTCTTTGCACTATTCATAGTAGAAACCTGGGAGAATGAAAAACCAAAAAAAAAAACACATAGGTTCAAATGTAACTAAAAACATCATAGATGGCAGAGTGAAAGACAGAGGGCAAGAAACAGAATTAGGCAACAGAAAGAGAAAGATATATCTGAGCAGGATTGTCTATAGATCTTCAGTCCTAGAGTATGCCCTGGGTAATTCCTGCTTATCCCACACAAGTATCAATGGCACCAATCTGGCATGTTTTCAGTCATATTACATATTTAAACTGATAATTTTCTCTCAAAGATGACATGTTACTGCTCCCAAGAATGGTATTGTGCAGGTCATTGGTGTGAATGCTGCAAACTCAGATGGCAGGCTCACCCTTCTATTTGATTATTCCCAGTACTCTGCTGCCACAACTATTCAGAGTATTTCTGTTAAAATCCTTTCACTACTTTAGAGCTATCCCTGTAGGGAGTGCCAGACTGACTCTCTCTCACACAGGTCAGGCCCTCATCTAATAAGGAACCTGGTGGGTGGGTCCTTAGTTACTTCCCAGCAACTACCCTCTAGCACTGAAGGCAGCCTTCATTTCTCCCAGGATTTTTCTTTTTCTTTCTCTAGGTTTGAGATTATGAAGCCCCTCTCTCCATGAAAGGAGACAGAAATCAGTTCTCCCTGTATAAACCTCTGCATAGAAATCCACAGTAGATTTTTCAACCTCAGATTTTTATAGCATCAACATATTATTGGACTCAGGGTAACAAAATTAGCTATTAGTCACCCTTCTACCTCCAAGTCTGTGATTACATGATCATCTCTTTACTTTGCAATGTGAGTGCAGAATACAACTACTATCCTGAAGTAGTTGAGTGTTTGTTCATTTTCTCAAGTGTTTGTTCATTTTCTCAATATTATAGACATATATACATAGCACTTTTAAGTCTCATCTACTCGTGCAAAGTTATGGACTATTATTCATCCAAAACAGTTAATGAGTAAATTCAGTCAGATATCTCTAAAAATTCATAGTAATCTGAAAAGTTACAAGAATGATTCATTCTTTTCATTTTTTCCCTTTTACTTGGCCTAATAAATCATGAAGAATAAAACCAGTAATACTTAGTATCAAGAACTACTCTTTGCATATTCTTTAGCATATAGAGCATGATATCAGATGGATTATTTGATTTTATCTTCACAGCAATTCTTAGTGTTAGTTTAATCACAGAGAATAAGAGACATTGATCCATTATACAGATCCATGTGTTTCTTATTTTATAATGGTACTGCTGCTAATAGATACACACATTTAAAAAATAATAATGACAAAGATATCTTCACCAGAAAAAAAGGTGATTTTAATTATTAGCCATGATTTTAGTGGAATGGAGCTCTCCACAGAAAATCTCAGCTCCCATATTTTGGGGACCTCAGCAAGAAGCCAGGAATTAATGAATTAAAGGATCTTCATGCAGATGGCTCAGGTTTATTGGCAAGGTAGGAATGGATGTGGGGACCATGTCGGATTTATTTTCCCTTAAATTCTAAAAAAAAAGTGTCCTTATATTATTAAAGTGTCTGATCTCCAAGGCTCTGTAAGTTGGTAAAGTTGTAAAGATGTGAAAACTGTGCCCATCTCAAAGACATGTACACAAAATACAAGTATGATAGCTTGCTCTGCTTTTTGTGCATCTCATATGTATGCCATCCTTCTGTGCAGCAGTTACCACTGAAGTCCATCTTTAGTCTACAGAAGTGAATGTGCTGCCAACACACAAGCAGTTCTTTTGTCCCATCAATTGATGTTGTCCCCCAACCCCATTTTGAATCAAAATTGATAACTCTTTTTGACATTTAAAATTATCTCTTCTCCTTCACCTTCTCCCTTGCCAACTCAATCTTAAAGCATAAAAATACTTACATATTTCATCATAGACTACATTTGCTTTCATTTGTTATTCCCTGGTGCCTTTAAGATTTAAGAGCAAAAATCCTACTCATTCAAGTTAATTAACAATGTTTCTTAAGTTTGTCTGAGTAAGTTTACAAAGGTCTTACTAATTGTTTTGTTAACTGTATGTTAACCTTACTGACATTCCAAAATTTATTCAACTCTTCATTAGTTTATACTGTCTGAAAAACTTTTGTTATTATAAAAATATTTGAAACTACCATCTTTGCCTCACAGTTTTCCATATTTATACTTAGATTTCTATGGCATAGATTTCCAGTAGTCAAATGCTAAGTGAGAGTTATATTTATTTCAATTTCAATGTCTTCTACTGTTTTTCTAAATGTGCTGAAACAATTTGCATTTTGAACCACAATAGATAAAAATCATCTTTTCACCACTTCCATTTTAAAGAATAGGAGAATACTTGTTATTGAAGTAATACTGGTTTAGATCACTGTTGTATTTTACAAGTATAGTACCTATCACCTCAAGTGTTGTATCCACTACCAACTACCTGTAGTTACCCATGCAGTCTGTTGTGCTACCTCCCACTTTCTTCTCATCCCTCCTCCTCCCTTCCCCCATCTAATAACCTCAATTCTATGGTAAGCTTTCTAGAGTTGGTTCTTAGTTTGGCTTTACCTGGCCATTTGTTCAGTTTCCCAATTTTTCATATATAAGTGACTGGTGTATTTGTCTTTCTCATTCTGAATTTCATTTAGTGCAATCCACAGCAACTCCATTCAAGTTGCCTCGAATGGTAAACATTTGTGTTTGATTGCTGCGTACCATTCTATTGTATATACAAACCACTTCTTTGTGAACCACTCATCTGTATTTGGGGATTTAGATTGTTTCCATAGCTTTGATATTGTAAATAGTGCTATGATGAACATGACAGTGCACATTTCTCTTCAAATTAGTGTCTTTGTATTTTTCAGATAGCTGCCTCAGAGTGGGATAGCTGGATTGTAGGGAAAATTCATTTTTAATCTTCTGAGAAAACTCCATACTGTTTTTTTTTTTGTGTGTGTGTGCTATCTAGACAAGCTTATATTAACACCAAAAGTGTAAGTGGGTTTCCTTTTCTCCACATCCTCACTAGTACTTGTTTTTAGTCTTTTTGCTAACAGACCATTCTCAAAGGTGTGAGTTGGTTACTCACTGTGGATTTGATTTACCTTTCCCTGACAATAAATGATGATGAACATTTTCTTGTGTGTCTATCAGTCATCTTAGGTATTATTTCAAGAAGTATTTATTTTGTTCTTTTGCCCATTTTTTTGTTTGGGATGTTTTCTTTTTGCTGAATTCTATGAGTTCCTTGGAGATCTTTGATATCAGCCTCTGTAAGATGTGCAGTGTTCAAATATTCACTTGTATCCCATATGGTATTATTTTCTTTTAGTGTCATTATCATTTTCTATGCAAAATCCTTTTAGTTTCAGTCTCATTTATATTTTCTTTTGTTTTCCTTGCTGCTAGAAAAGAATCCACAAAGACATGTCCAAAGATTGTGTGAAATTGTAGTCTAGCTTCATTCTTTAGCATGAGGTTTTTCAATTTTCCCAACACTAGTTACTGAAGATTTATTTGCTCCAATATGTATTCTCGACTCCTTTGTTATAGGTTAACTGTTCAAATTGGTGTGGGTTACTCTCCAGGTTCTTAATTAGTTTGTGTATCTGGTTTTGTTTCACTATCACACCATTTTGTTTGTTACAGTTTTCTTATATAATTTGATCCTGGGACTGTGATGCCACCATTTATCCTTATTTTTGTTGAAATTTTGTGGTTCCATATGAATTTATAGTAACCTTTGTTCCATTTCTTAGAAGACTTCCACTGGAACATTGAATCTGTATTCCACTTTGGGTAGGATGGTTTTGTTTATGTTATTTCTTCCAACCCATAACCAGGGCATATCTTTCCATATCTTTATATAATCTTGTTCTCTTAACATGCTTTCTTAATTTGTCTTGTGTGTGTGTGTGTGCTATGTAAATCCTTTGCCATCTTTGTTAAGGTTACTCATATATATTTAGTTTGGGGGAATAATTACAGTTGAAATCATGTTTTTAATTTCTTTCTCTTCCAGTTAATTGTTTTCAAACAGTAAGGCAACTGATATTTGTGTATTGATTTTATAACTTTCCACTTTGCTGACCTGGTTTATCTTTTTAATTAGTTGTTCAGTGGGGTCTTTAAGTATAGTTTTTCAGTGGGGTCTCTATGTATATTATTGTGCCATTTGTAGAGAAAGAGAATGATAACTCTACTTCTTTTCTTATTTGAATTCCTTTTATATCTTCTCTTGCTTAATGGCTTTTGATTGAATTTCCAATATTATTGAATACTGGAAAGTGGTGGTAAAGGTGGACATACCATGAAAAAATGGAATTTATACCAGAGATACAGAATAAATCAACATCCAAAAATCAAGTAACATAATTCACCACATCAACAAAGAGAAATATAAAGGCCATATGATTGTGTCAATAGATGCTGAGAACACATTTGGTAAGATTCAACATCCATTTATGAGGAAAATACTTGAAAACTATGGAGAAATGGGATATACTTTAACATAGTAAAATCCAGATATGAAAACCTACAGCTAATCTCATTTTCAATGATGAAAAACTGAAATATTTTCCATTAAAATCTAGTAGAAGACAATGATTTTTCATTCACCAATTTCCACCAGTTTGGTGGTTATAATTACATCCTCCCTTTACCTTAAATTGTAATTTCCCCAACTTTGAGAAAAAATGGAAAATATTATCATAATTTTATTGAATTTACCATTTGGATTATTTGTTTTATTTGGATTTACTATGTTATTCATATTTTTATCACCTTAAATGAGTTTTTCTAAATTCATATTTTTATCCACTTTAAATCCAATACCTACATTGCAAACTTTATCCTGATTTAACACTAAAATGACTTAGTGTATTCTTTTTCTTTAGGCATGAACAGCAAAACAACGTTTCGTAAATCGTTTTTTTTTTCTATCATGTAGTTTGCAACATCAATCAAGTTAAATTAGAAGTTCTTACATGTTCTAGGACTTATATGTGGACCATTATGATCCAGTTAATCGGTGATTTTTATAATAATAAATTTTTATTATTTCAAATTTGATGAAATACGGAGCGGCTGGCGCCGGGTCCCACATGGGCCCAGAGCTCATCTTGGCCTGTGCCTCCTACAACCCCACCATGACCGCGGGGCCACCACCCTTGTGCACACCGACTTCGTCTGCCTCTGGAGGGTGGGTAAGACATGAGGTCTGCATGGGCCAGCAGGTGGCGGCTCGGACATCGGCCACCACTGCACCTACTGCACAACCGGTCCTTGTCCCCCTGCAAGGTGGGGAAGGGGCATGACCGGGGGCTGCTTCCGGGAATGACCGGGGCAGCCGGCATGTGGGTACTGCACACCTGAGGCCTGCTGAGAAGCACAGTGCACTGTGGGGGGGAAGGGGCGGGTGGGCTGGGGGGGGGGTGATTCGCCACAAACCCTTCTCGGTTAGCCTCCACTCCGAGCTGCCCACACCAGCAATAAGTACATCCAGACAAAGCTTCAACCAAAGAAACAGATGAAGCAAGGAACATCAAGAAAGACTTCAAAAACAAATGCCCCCAAGGCAGGACTCAAAAAGAACAAGGCAAGTTCACAGAGAAATGAACTGTAAGAACAAACATGAGAAAGAGTTTTGCATACCAATCACCAGGGAGCTACGACCATAACCTGGCACAGACATGCAGTCAACAAATAACAGCACACTCCAATTGCCAAAGGACAGATGCCTACAGAATAGCAGTGGCAGCTGAGCATGGTGGCTCCTGCCTGTAAGCTTCAGCCTATGAAGCAGCTGGGACTGGGGATCGTGGATCAAGTACTGCCTAGGGCACGTAGTGAGACCCAGTTCCAACATATATAGCTGGACATGGTGGCACGCGCCTGTAATCCCAGCTACCTGGGAAGCTGAAGCTGGGGATCACTTGAGTCCGTGGTACCCTGGGCAACATGAGCCTGGGGTTCCATAGGCAAAAATAACAAGACCTAGTCTAAAAAAAAAAAAAAAAGAATGGCAGTGGCCTAACAGCAAAGATCCTAAAAAGGAGACTTAGAGACTTACCACGAGCCGAAGACTGTCCCCATGGAGGAGCAGCACTACCAAAACACAAGACTGGGAGTTGGGTCCCTAAAACTAAAGACCTGAGACTAATGGGATGAAGCATCAAAATGAGGCAGAAAACAATAAAACAGCCACCAAGAAACAAGAAACATGGATACAAGACAAAGGTGTTCAGAAAGGCCAATGGAGATATTAAAAAAAAAAAAAAAAAAAAAAAAAAAAAAAAAAAAAAAAAAAAAGACTAAAGGGCTAAACATGGACAAACAACAAAAAGAAAGGAGGCAAAGAGACCAGAGGGAGCATGGTGGGGTGGGGTAATCCTATAGGGATCAACAACTATGCAATCACGTATTGTACAAAATCCAATATAATATATATATATATATATATATATATATATATATAATTGAAAAAAAATAAAAACAAATTTGATGAAATAAATTCCTCCTTTCTCCCATTTGTTGTAAAATATGATACAGGAGGTATATTATGCTAATTCAGATATATTGATGAATAACAACTTTAAATGTCATACTATTGAATAGAGTGACATCACTTGGATAATTATACACTAATTCAGAAGATATCAACATCTTAAGCATTTCTGTTTAGTAAGTCCATATTGAGGTCTCAAGTTCTTAATTCCTTCATATTTCATATAATTTTCTACTATTTCTACATATTTCATATAATTTACTGTTTAGTAAATTAACCCCTCCCCCACACACTTAAAAAATGCTTACATACATTTTATTTTTTATTGGTTGTATATATTCATCTCACATTATGTGTACTCCAAAGTTCTTCCACTACCATATCACCTATGAACCATCATCATGACCCCGTGTGCTCATCCCCCTGATTTTTCTCTCCCTCCCACCTTTTGCCTTGCTATATCCTTTGATTCTGTTATCTACTTTAAAGCATTAACTTTTTCTTTTCTGTCTGTTTGGTCTATAACCCACATATAAGTGAAACCACTGGGAGTTGATCCTTTTTTTTTTTCCACTAAATTTGGCTGACATAATTCCTTCCAGCGCTATCCATGTTGCTTTGAATGGCATGAGTTTGTCTTTTTTGATTACAAATTAGTATTTCAATCTATAAGTATACGACAACTTTTTTATCCATTTGTCCATTTGGGGACATTTGGGTTGTCTTAAATAAAACATTACACTCTGGGAGGAATTTACTTCAATTATGTGTGAAATGACACACAAATTGGATTTAAAAAATCACAGTATATCTCATAGACTATGTTGGCTTTGTTTAATAAAATCAAAACTACTCAAGCAAAGAAAAGATATGCTTTTTACCTCTCCTACCAGTTATTCCCAAAATCAAGTATTTATGGCTTTTACCAAAATGCAAATATACTTTACTCTTCTACCTCCAATATCTGATCTGGGAGTTACCAGTGCTTTATTCTTTCTTCTGTTTCATATGCTTATCTTTATCTACTTGTGCAAAGATCAAGAGAAAAATTCAAACAAAGCAGAGGCATTCATTCCTTGCTATCAGTTGCCACTTTGTGAAAATTGCCAAGTACTGCCTCTGTACCCTTCAAACTGTCACTGCTATCTCACTCTATGGCCACATTTCTGTATTCAGGAAGAGGTTTCCCTTTACTACTTGAAAAACATGACATACTCATATGGCTGTCCAAGAAAACCCTCTCTTTTACTTTATTCATTTTTTTATTTATAAATAGCAAAATTGCTAGGCATATATCTAATTAAATAATTATATATCTAATTAAATAATGTCTCTTCATTCCCTACCCTCATTTCTATCCCCTAGACAGCATCTTTTTTAAAAAAGACTTGAATTTTAGATAAGAAATTACAACATATTTTCCTTATTGTTTATATTCTTGGTATTATGCCTCAAAAGGATTTTGAGACACCAGTCTTAAGTGGACTACTATCAACAACTATGTGAACAGCAAAAAATAGCAATTGTTCATGAGTATTGGACATCAAGCACACAGGTAGAATCCTTGAGAAATGAGAAGCACATGAAGTTAAGCTCACATTCACCTAGATTTTCTCTCTTGGAGAATTTTCCAAATTATATCACAGAAAATGAAGCCTGATTAGTGAGTAATAATCTTTCAGGTTGGATGATATAGAGATGGGAATTTGGAATTGTCAAGGTGAATGGGATTTTGGTATCAGGCACTGGAGAAAAGAAAACTACAGAAAAGAAACTGCAGGAAGGAAACTGTGCATTCTAAAGATGAGATTCTAGTAGTTTCTGAGAGGTTGAAAGGTGACTAGAGATTTAGGGGTCACAGAGTGGGAAATATGTTAAAATAATTCTAATTTGTTCGGAGAGGAAGAATTTTGGTGACTAGCTCAGAGAGCCCAGAAAAAGCACATCTAGAAGAAAAGACTGTGTCCCAGAACTAAAGCAAATTCTGAGATGAAGATGAGGTAAAGCCCTGAAGAACTGACATACATGATCCTCAGAATGGTATTTTACTCTTGTGCTCTGGGAACTCATTTGTCTCATCCTTTTTTAGTCCCTGAAAACAAGGACTTTGAGATAAATGATTAAAATGATTTCAAAAGTACAGGAATAAGGATAAATGGCTGGAAAGATTTAATAAGTATAACATTAACAATTTCAGAAAGTAACAAATTAGCATTTGAATATTGAACATTTTAAATTGCATTGACATAAACCAATAGATGTTGATGGATGAACTAACAACCAGTCAAAGAAGAACACAAATTAGTGAATTTAAAGAAGGAAGGAAGAAATCAAAACCAAGAAAGTAAAGATTCATGTGGGACAAAGTCAAAGGGTCTAACAACGAAATTTAAAGTCAGTAACAAAGATGGGATTAAATTGCAATTAAAAAAAAAATAAATAGAAATTCTCTTAAAACTTAAATAAGCACATGCACACTTACAAATGACTAATAGTGAAAGAAGCAATTATAATAGAAATTAATCATTGTTCTGATCTAAAATATTATAAAAATACAGAAATTGTAAGATAACCTCAGTTACTTAGAAAGAATATATACAATTAAGTACATATAGTTTTTAACAGTCTTATCAATGACTTAAGTATTCAGCTCAAGAATCCAGAGAAGGAAAACAAATTACAAAGTACAAGAAATAATAGGAATAATAGAATTAAGTAAATAAAAAGAATAATAAAATTAGGTGTAGAAATAAATATAAGCGGATACATATAATAAATCAACACCAAAATGACCTTCATCATGAATGGATGATAAAACTTTATCAAAGGTTTTCTCTGCATCTTTTAATATGATCATAAGGTTTTTGTTTTTCTCCTTGTTGATGTGGTGGATTATGTTGATTGCTTTTTGAATGTTGAACCAAACTTGTGACCCTGGAATAAATCCCACTTGGTCTTGGTTTAAAACCCTTTTCATTCATTGTTGAATTTGTTTTGCCAAGATTTTATTTAGGATTTTACTTCCATGGTCATTAGGGAGATTGGTCTTTAATTTTCTTTCTTTGTGTTATCTTTCTTTCGTTTTGGTATTAGTTTAATGTTTACTTCGTTAATATGTATTTGGCAATTTTACTTCTCTCTCAATGCTTTGAAGAATTTTAGTAATGCAGGTGTTATTTCATCTTTAATGGTTGGTAGAACTTGTTTGTGAAGCAGTCTGGTCCTCAACTCTTGATTTCAGGGAGATTTTTGATGACTGTCAATTTCACTGCTTGTAGTTTATTTGTTTAAGTCCTCTATTCTTCTTTGTTCAAGTTTGTGTAGCTATGTAACTCTAAGAACTTGTCCATCTCCTCCAGGTTGTTGTACTTGCTTGCATGTAAATGCTCACAGTAGTCTCTAATTATCCTCTGGATTTCTGCTGTGTCAGTTTTAATTTCTCCTCTTTCATTTATGATTCTGCTTATTTGGGTTTTCTCCCTTCTTTTCTTTGTAGGAGTTTACCAATTTTGTTTATTTTTTTTCAGAGAACCATCTTTTGATTTAGTTGATTTTTTGGATTTTTGTTTGTTTCTATTTCATTTATTCCTGCTTTAATTTTTATTTCCTGTCATCTGCTGGGTTTGGGTTTTTTTTTTAATTGTTCTTTTTCTAGCCCCTCTATTTGACACATTATATTATTTCTTTAAGCTATTTATTGCATTTTGATATGATCCTGTATTGTTGTGTATTTTCCTCTTTATTGCTTTTTCTAAATCCTATACATTCTGTAGTGTTGAGTTATCTTTGTCATCTGTCTCCATATTTTAATTTCTTCTTTGATTTTCTCATTTACCCAGTGATCTCGCAATAGCATATTGTTTAGTCTCCATGTAGTGGGCATGATTTATTTTCATTGATGATTTCTAGTTTGATGCCTTTATGATCAGAGAAGAAAGTTGGTATTGTTTTGATATTTGTGTATTTATTAATTTTTGTCTTATGACCTAATATGCAGTCATTTTTGCATTTTGATCAATGTGCATTTGAGGAAAAAAAGTATATTTCATTCTGTGGGGGTGTGGTATCCTATAGATATCTGTCAGGTCCATGTGGTCTAGGACCTCATTTAGAGTTTTTTTGTCATTGTGTAGATTTTTTTCTTGTTGATCTGTCCTTTGGTACAAGTGAAGTGTTGAATTTATCCACCACATATTTTCACTGATGTATTTTCACTGATGTCTGTTATCAGTGCTAGTAATTGTCTAATCAATTTTGCTGCTCCCTTATTTGGTGAATATGTGTTCGATAGTGTTATGTCCTTCTCATGCATCAACCCTTTTATCATTATGTAGTGACCCTGCTTCATCTGCTACAAGTATTGCTACCCTTGTCTTTTGGGGGGAGTCATTTGTTTGCAGTCTGTGATTATCTTTAGAGCTAAAGTGTGTTTGCTGGCAGCAGCAGAATATTGGATTCTTTTTTGATCCAATGTGCTACTCTGTGTCCTTTAATTGATGAATTTAGCCCATTAATATTTAGAGTGATTATTGATAATTGTGAGTCTGAGGTTGTCTTTTTGGTCATCATTTTGAGGTTCTGATCAATTCTCTATTGTTCTAGATATTAAGGCTTCTCATAAAATTTCTTGAAGTGGAAACTTAGTGGTAGCAAAATCCTGATGAATTTATTTGTCTGAGAAGGTTCTTATTTTGTCTTCATAAATAAATGAGATCTTAACTGGGTAGAGTAATATTGCTGGCATTTTTTTTATCTTGGAGTTTTTTGAAAATGTGATCCCAGACCCTCCATTCCTAAATTGTCTCCTTAGAACAATCTGATGTCAGCCTAATAGGCTGACATTTTCCTTTGTATGTTATCTGTTTTATTTCTCTAGCCAATTTCACTATTTTTCTTTATCTCTGACTCTTGGAAATTTTACAACTCTATGTGTTGCTGTGGTTTTCCTATCATTAAGGTAGTTTGGTGTCCTTTTAGCTTCACTTATGTATATTTTCATTTCCTTCTTCAAGTTTTAAAAGTTCTCCATCATTTCCTTAAATGGCTTCTCAGTTTCCATAATTTTCTCTTCTCCTTCTGGGATTCCAATGACCAATATTTCTTTTCTTTAATCTGATAGAGCTCCGAGTTTGTCTTCTGTCTTCTTCCCTTGTATCTTTCTTTTTCTCTGTTGGGCATTTTTATTTCAATGTCCTCTAGAATACTGATTCACTCTTCTGTTTCATCTAGTTTATTTTCATGACTTTCCCTGCATTTTTGAGCTCCTCTACTGCTTGTTTTATACCCTGGATCTCTTTACATTCTTTTCTTTGGGATTTCAGCACTTTGATTATGTTACTCATAATTGATTTTCTCTTTTTTAAGTTTTTCTACATCTTCTTCCATCTCTTTAATTTTTTTGTTGTGATGAGTTAGGATTCTTTGTTATTTTTCTGCTCTTTAATTTATATCACTTATATCAATTTTCTCTTGTTTTTCTATCTGGTTTTTTTTCTGGCTGTTTTTGTTATGGTTAATTGGAATTCTTTGTCTGAGTGGTATCGTAATTAATCTGTGTCCTCATCATTGAATTTTGAAGTTTGTCATTACTTTGGTGAAGCATTATTTCCCAAGGGGCGTGCTTGAAAATTTTTTTCCCTTCCTCTTGTTTGTTTTCAACCTTGCCCTACGCATTGGACCACTGTGGCACGTGTGTTTGCTGGCATGTTTTTTGAAGTTCTTACCAGTTTGTGGTTGATTCTACTTTGTGCTTGTGCTGTTGTGATTGACTTTTTGGGTTTTAGTTGGATTTTGTGAGGGATATTGCTCCTTTGCAGTCAGAGGGGATATTCGGTGAATGTGACTTCCAGCTGTTGGGTCTCCCTTCTTCTACCTGGATGTTTCTTTCCCTTGGGCTGTTAGGTCAAACTTGCTTTATAATTCTCCCTGGGAGTTTTTGGGGCTGTTAATGGCAGCACTTGGACTTAGGATTGTGTTAGCTCTGCCTTTTGGTGTATTTGCTCTCCTAGGTAGTGGCTATTCTTTGTTCTTTCTGCTGGGCCTGGAGTTGCATAGTTGTACTTGTGTGGAGACTCACTGGGGCTGGAGCCCAGGCTCCTTGGTTCTCACCTGGGCAAATTCAGGTCTCTCTTTTTCTGCTTCTGGTGGGCTGGAGCCAGTTGGATGGATCTTCATGACTGCACAGGAACACTGGCACCAGGAACTTCCAGGGTCTTTGGTTCTTACCTGGGTAAGTTTTAACAGGTTCCTTCCTGTCTCTGTTCATCTACTGCTGGCTGGGCAGTAGATGGGGCTTGCTGGTGCCAGGGGCTAGCAGGCTAGGTAGCCATCATCTGGGCATATTCATGGACTCCCTTCCTCTATCTCTGGCTGTCTGCTCTATATTATTATTATTTATTATTATTTTGCTGGCAGTTCATAGGCGGTCATGCATTGCTTCTAGAGTCAGTCTGATGTTACTCACTATATGACCCCCTCCTGTAGGCAGCAATGCAATATGCTTCTTCAATTCAGCAGGTAATCAAGAACAAAAATGAAAACAAGGTAGACTATTCTATGACAATGCAATCAAAGCATGATAGCCTATTAACTTGTGTTCTACTGGTTAAAATCAAGTTACTTATTCCTCATTCAAAAAGACAAAATTTTATTTTAAGTTAATGTAGTGTTTGTTTAAGACTTGATGTAAGCTCTAATGTAACATAATATTGTAGAAAATAAATAAAATGTGAGGCATTGATTTCAGGCGAGGTTTTTGGGGTTTTTACTACAAAAGCAAAGGAAATGAAAGCAAAAATAAACAAATGAGATGACAGCAAACTAGAAAGCTTCTGCATAGCAAAAGAAATTATTCTTAAAATGAAAAGACACCCTATTCAGTAAGCAAAAATTCTTTGCTCATCATCCATATGACAAAGAGCTAACATTCAAGATCTACAATGAACTCATATAATCCAACAACAAACAAAGTATAAAAATGACCTAATTTTAAAAATAAACAATGGGAAGAAGAGCTAAATAAGCACTTCTTTTAAAAGGCTATACAGATAGCTAACAGACACATGAGAAAAATGATCACCATCACTATCACCAGGAACATGCAAATCAAAACCATAATGAAATAGCTCCTCTCACACTCAAGAATTGCTACATTAAAAATAAAAGAAAGAAACATAAAGCAAGCATTTTGTAGAGAGTGTGGAGAAGGAAGACTTGCACATGATTGGTGAGACTATCGACTGGCCTAACACCTATGGAAAATAATATGAAATTTTTCAAAATACTAAAAATAGGTCTGTTATGTGATGCAACAATTCCTGTGATCAGAATATTTTTGAAGAACATTAAAACACTAATTTGAAGGCATGTAAGTATTGCAATATTCATTGTAATGCTATTTACAGTAACCAAGTCATCTAAACAACCAACTGCCTAATGGAAGATGAATGAATTAAAGGAGATGACACACACACAATGGAAATGTACTCAGCCCATTTTTAAAAAAGATGAAATCTTGCCATTTGTAACAAGATGGATGGAGTAAAACAGGAGGGGATTATGTTCAGTGAAATAAATCAGAAGGGCAAATGCCAGATGATTTCACTTAAATGTGAAATGGAAATTAACAACAACAAGACAAAAGGAACAGACAAAAATAATACACCCCTTGAAATCTGATTGTAGAATTTATTGAGGTTACCTGTAGATAAATTTGAAAGCTTTAAGCAAATGTGGATTTATTATAAATTCAAAATAATTTTAATAAATATGTACAATAATAAATATGGTACAAAATAGACACTATTGTAATGCAACAAAGTAGATTAATACCAAAATAGACTCATATATTTAACCCTACTACAATTCAGGGAAAAGGAGGACTTCTCAAAAAATAGTGTTGGAAAAACTGTTTTTCTATATACAGAAGAAAATCCTTGACTCCTGTCTTACCTCACACAATATTGAAAAAATAAGTAATCCCCTATCTTCTCAAAGAAAATATAAAAATATATTTTCATGATTTGGGGGTCACAAAGATATGACCACAACCATTAAGCAAAAAGAAAATAATAATTCAGACATTATACCTATTTATTAAAATGGGAAAATTTTGAATAGGTACTTCATAATGGCAGATATTTATTTTAGTTTTATATATAAATAACTTTTTAATTCATATATATATATTTCACATCTATGAGTTCCCTGAGATTCTCCCACTACTTCCCCTCCCTAACAGCTCCCTCCCATCTCCTCCACCTCAGCCCCCAGTTGTGTACTTTCATTTGGTTGTTAGCTTGTTTTGACTTTTATTTCTGGAGTTTTCATTGATTTTCCTATATCCCATATATTAGTAAGACTATTTGGTTTCTGTCTTTTTCTTTCTAACTTGTGTTTACTAATATTATTTCTTCTAGGTACATCCATGTTATCATAAATTCATCAAATTTGTCATTTTTAATTGATAAGTAATACTCTGTTGTGTATATATACCACATCTTTTTCATACAGTAGTCTGTTTTGGGACATTTGGATTGTTTCTATGTCCTTGCAATTATAAATAGTGCTGCAATAAAAATTCAAGTACAAGTGTCCCTTTATATAAGTGTTTTGGTCTCCTTTGGGTTAATTCCCAGAAGAGCAATTGCCAGGTCAAATGGTAGTTCCATTTTCTTTAGTTTGAGGGTCCTCCAAACAGTTTTTCATAGTGGCTGGACCAGTTTACATTCCTACCAGAAGTGTAAGATTGTTCATTTCTCTCCACATCCAATGCCGGCACTTGTTGCCTTTTTTTTTTTTTTTTTTTTTTGATAGGGGCCATATTTACTGGTGAAAGGTGGTATCTAATTGTGGTTTTGATTTGTTTTTCCCTGATTGCTGTGATGTTGAGCATTTTTTCATGTGCATGTTGGCCAGTTGTATTTCCTCTTCAGATAAGTGTTTTTTTTTACTTCTTTTCCTTGTTTTTTGAGTAGGCTTCTTGTTTTGTTTTTGCTAAGTCATGTGAGTTTCTTGTGGATTTTGTTATCAGGCCCTTATCACTTATGTGGAGGGTGAAGATTTTTTCCCATTTAGTTGGGTTTCTTTTTGTTTTGTTTTTTGTCTCTTTTGGTGTACAGAAGCTCACTGAAAATAGAAAAAGACACACAGAAATAAAAAATCATTCCCTGCTCATGGATCAGAAGATCAACATTATCAAATGACCATCCTATCCAAAGTAATTTACAGATTCAAATCAATTCCAATAAAAACCACAATGACAATTCAAATAAATGGAATGAATATTGCTGAAATTCTTAAGAAAACACAAAATAATCCCAGATAGCTAAAGCTCACCTAACTAAAAAGGGAAAGAAGAATGGTGGTATTAAACTCACATATTTCAAACTAAACTAAAAAGTCAAAATAATAAATGCATGGTACTGGACAAAACCAGACACAAACCAATGGAATTGAATTGAAAGCCCAACAATAACCACACATATATGGTTGACCAATCTATGACTGAGACTATGCACTAGAACAAATAATGTCCCTTCAATAAATGGTACTGAGCAAACTGGAATGCCATGTGAAAAAGAATGAAACTAGACTACTATCTTACACCATACACAAAAAATCAACTCAAAATAGCTAAACGACTTGCATGTAAGACATGAAACAATAAGATAATAGAATGAAGACATACAAAGCTCTCCATTACATAAACTTCAGAAACATCTTTGAGAGCTCATTACAGAAGCAAGGAAAACAGAGAATATAAATTATTGAGATTACATCAAAGTGAAAAATTCCTATACAGCAAAATAATTAACCACTGAAAGGAAGAGACATCCCATTGGAGATGAGTGAAAATGTTTTATAAGATACTGATCAAAGATCTACAGAGCTTACACAATTCAGCAAAAATAAAGCAAATAACCTAATCAAAATGGGCTAAAAAGCAAAAACACTCACCTCCAAACATGTAATGCAAAAGGTCAACAGGCATATGAAAAAATACTCAGAATCACTTATCAGGGAAATTCAACTCAAAACCACAATGAATACCACCTTACACCTGTGAGGATGACCTGTTTTAAAAAACCATAAGCAATAAATGCTATAAGGATGTGGTTGCAATGTAAACTGGTCAAGGAGCTATGTAAAGATGTGTGAACAGTTTCAAAACACTAGAAATAAAACTACCATATGATCCAGTGATTACACTCCTACAAATTTGCCCAAAGAATACAAGAACACTAATCAAAAGAAAAGAAAAGGAAAACCTGCACCTCTATGTTTATTGCAGCACTATTTACAGTAGTCAAGATATGGAAACAACCTAAATGCCCTAAAACAAATGGTCAAGAAGATATGGTATACATACACAATGAACACTACTCAGCAATCAAAAAATATAAATTCATGCCATTTGTAACAACATGGATGAAGCTGGGAAGGACTGTGCTAAGCAAAATAAATCTGAAGAAAAATGGGAAATATTGCATAGTTTCACTTATGTATAATAGAGAGAAAACAAGCAAAGGGTTAGGAAAGTTGACAAAACCTGCAAATTGACCACAGATCTGAAGCATACCACAGGGGAGGAGGAGGAAAAGGGCTCAAATCAGGGTAGGGAAGAACACAATGGACTGTAGTGATAGAGGGTACTAAGGTAGTAGAAAATCTAAAGGAACCAAACCTGAGGGGGAAAATCAAATACTGTCTAAAAATTAGCAATAGGATGTGTCAGGATGGCCAAGTGATCTAAGGAACCAGATTCAAGCTTAGGCTTCCCCAAAATTATCAACAATGTAAGAAAATCAGTATTAAATAAATAAATAAATAAAACTTGTCCAAACTTTTAATCATTAAAAAGGCAAATTACATTTAAAGCAGAAGTATAACACTATACATCTTCCATACTTAAAATTAAATAACAGGCCTACCAAATATCAGAAAAAGAAAAGGGCAACTGCAATTTACTATTCATTACTGGGAGAAACATAAAGTCTGTGTATATTCAAACTCTCTGAAAAAACTATTTAGCATTCTGGTAATATTAAATATTTGTTACTCTATGGTTCTACATTTTCATTTCTAGGTTTAATTCCAAGATGAAACAACTGTATACCTCCACAAGAAGAGCTCTGCAAGATTTTATTTTATTATCCAAAGCCAGACAAAAAAAACCCAATACTAAGTAGAAAAAAAAATTAACATAGCGTGCTGTAGCTCACATGTAAATTCATATAGCACTCAAGAGAAGCTGTGATACACATAATATAGAATTTCAAAAGCTTTTGTTTTATTTTTCGTGCTTCTTTCCTTCTATTATCATTTAAGTTTTAACTTTTACATTTAAGTTTTTTATTTATCTGGAAGCTCTCTGTATATGCCATTTTAGATTAGAATCCAGTTTTATTTTTCTTTGTATGGTGATCACCTTTTTTGGTTCTTGGAATAATTTTCTTCTTTACTATGCATTAATTTCCATTTATATACATGAACCTGTCTGTGAATTCCCAATTCTATTCTATTTTCATTTCATTTCTATACTGTCACTGTATTGTGCCTTTGTGATATTCCTTAATATCAGGTAAGTTCTCCTTCTCAAAGTTATCTTCTAGTTCAAGTTAACTGAGCTACTCATAGATCTTTATGTTTCAATAGATGTTTAAAATAAGATTATCTCTTTTTTTTAAAAATCTCAGAATTTTGACATAGGTTGCATTGAATTATATTTTTTTATTCAACTGCTCTATCTTACATTTTATATTTTCATTTGGCTTTTTATGACATCTTCTTGCTTTTTTATTATTATCTCCCCATATACCTTGGAGGTATAATTTGTTATTTTCAATTACTTTCTCATCTGATCTCATAATCTTTTTTGCTAATGTTTTTATACTTGTTGAGTGTCTTTTATAGTGTGTTCTTTCACTGTCTCTTCCTTTGGTTTGTAACTTAAAGCTTCCCTGTAAATATCGGTCACCATGTTTTATATTGTGCATAGGGGAAGGGTTGATACTACCCTACCAGGTAAGGATATATAAAGGGTGATCATAAGAACTCCATGGATCACTATCTCTTCTCACTCTACCACCTAATTGTTGGACTACAAGATATCTACAAACTCACCCAAAGAAAAAGCCATGTACCCCCTCCCAGGATTGTTGGGCACAGGAGGGTGGCATATAGCAAAGACCTGGGCTGAGAGCCATGTCTAGTTTTCTCAGCTCTGCATGGTTTTATGAAATTCTAACGTGTTCCTAATGTGGCCATCCTACTGTAGTAGAACCTGTGACAATTTTCCAACTGATTGGGATAAGACACAGAACTTAGGATCCTCTTGATGCTCTATATCTTGTCTTGACTGAAGTATGGTTTACATGGGGCACATATTTCCAAAACTCACCAAACTGTCTACTAGAAATATGTGCATTCCACTCTATGAGCATACACCTCAGAATGACAGGAAATTCATTAACATTTTTATTTTACTGAGGTTTTTTTTTTGTTGTTTACTTTTAGCAAATTTCCTATGAAATCACCAAAAGTAAATTGAAAAATTCAGGACAACCGAGAGCTTAGCAATACTGCCAACAAAATCAATAAGTTCATGTTGATCAATAACTGGGGTCACGGGTCAGTTGCTTACAATGTTTATGTTTAATAAAAATAGATGAAAAAATTGTTTTGCAGATAGTTCAAATCTTTATCTGAGTATTGACTTAAACAACTGATATAAAATCTGTTATACTCAATATTATGATGCAAATTTGAAGAGAAAAATTACTATTGAAAACAAAATGTCTGAAACAAACTGATACATTTTATATTAAGATACCAGCAGGATTTTATATTTCCTTTGTAATCTAAAGAACAGAAATCAGCTTTGCATCTTTTAATTGGAAGCAATATGTTTTATATGGCTTCATATTTCAGAAAACAGCTGCTCACAAATTTAAGGAATTCCTAACATAAGAATTTTTGTCTGATTTTCTCAACTTTGTGCAGTTTTACTCTGGGAATTTATAGTATTGTGGGATTCTGACATGGTGATGTATATAAACATGTTAACACTGTGTTGTACTGAACTCATCATCTTTCATCTATGGCTCTTCATCCAGTCTTCTGATAAAAATGAATCTAACCTTGTTGGTTATTTTTCCAAAAGGTGAAATAAGCCTCTTCAGTCTAGAAATTAACAGCATTGATTCTGTGGTCAGATTGCCCAAATTCAACCCTGACTCCAACAATCAGTAATTGTGGACTTGAGGCTATTTCTCAATTTCTTTCAGCTTCAATTCATTATTTGGAAAGTGATGACAATTATAGCACTGTCATCAGGGGGAAGGTTAAATTGTTTACGTAAAGTTCATTATCTAAGTACTATGCCCAATGTAGAGTAAGTGCATTGTATTTGTTTGTTTGTTTGTTTGTTTGTTTTTATTGAGGAGCGGGAGAAATGGGTAAAAGGGGTCCATTTGAGGTGACGAATGGAAGTTAGAATATTGGTGGTGATACATTCTTGTGTGTAGAGATGTTAAATTGTAATGGTATACATATGAACTCTCTGTAGCATTAATAATCAATTTTACCTCAATAAGTAAATTAAAAAATTTAATAATCTGGCTTGAATTGCATCTTTAATTCTATTGTTTAGGGATTATAGTTCTTATATCATGCTGAAATTTTTTTTTTAGAAAATTGAATGCAATGTAGAAAAGTGGCTCACTTGATTCAAGCCCAATTTCACCATATCTTAGGGTACAAAACCATATGCTGCATACACATATATATAAACATACACATAGAGACATACATACACATATATAATACATACACATACATAATTTTTGAAGTAACAAATTATAACTTTGCATCAGTTTGAGGTATACATCATTGTAAATTAATATCTATATATACTACTTTAAGTTCATCACTAAAAATCCAATTTTTCAAGATAAAATTTATTCTTTTACCTGATTTACTCACTTCCTTTCCCTCTTCCCTTTTACTTACCAACTTGGTCTTATAATACACAAGTTAATTTTTTTAATTTAATTCATTCATTTAATTTTTTATGAACCACATATGAGTGAAACCATAAGATGTTTATATTTCTCATTCTGATATTGGGTCCAAAAGGGGCAGAAGCCTCTAACCAACAAGCCACAGATCTGCATCACCCACACATAGCAGTTGCCAGACAAAAGCAGTTTAAACAACATGATTTTATTTACAAGGGTATTCAATAAGGAAAACAAAAAGTCCTCAAAGCCACAAGTGGCCAGTTATCTTACCCCAGTCACCATTTTCAGTCCCAAAGTTCCCAAAGACACATGTCCAAGATGGTACTCCTTTGCCCCTCTAAAACTGAGGCAGGCACCATGCAAATTCCAGTCTTTCTCTGGCTCTTCACTTCTTCTCCAGTTTCCACACTGCTCCTCTTCTCCAAGGCTCTTCAAATTTCTTCCACAATTGCTCATTCCAAATCAGCTTTCCAAATATGCTGCCTTGCTGTGACGCCAAGCATTTCCTTTACCAGGTCTGCCTTCAGCAGCATCTGGCCAAATCCACCACACCTTCCCTCAGCAGCCCCTGGTCACCCTAACTTGCCATTCTGACATCTGACTTTCAACTAGCTATGTCTCTGCCAGTCACTCTCCCACCATGGCTCTTGGCGACCTCTGGCCCACTCTTCATGGGATGTCTCCTGGCAGGCCACATGGACCTGTTATCTCAGTCTACCATTCTCATCCCCTTCCCCTCTCTCCTCGCTTCTCTCCCTTGTCCTCCCTTTTCCCGCTTCCCATTTTCTCTTTCAGGTCTTTCTGATTCCACTCACCAGGGTATTTTGCACCAATATAATTTTCAACTATGTCACTAACCCTGTATCAGTTCTGACTTATTTCACTTTGCATAATTCATTCTAGATCCATCCATGTTATTGCAAATGGCAGGATTTCCGTTTTTAAAATAAATGACTAGTATTCCCTTGCACTATATCTTTATTCACTCATCTTTCAGTGGACGTTTCATTTATTTCTAAGTCTTGGTTATTATGGAACATGGTTCAATAAACATGGTTGTATATATATGTCTTTGGAGTAGTATTTTTGTATTCTTTGGGTAAAGAACTAGATGTGGGATAAGTATATCATATGTAATTTCACTTTAAACTTTTAAGGATGCTCCATACTATTTTTCACAAAAGCTATACTCTATCAGCTTACATTCTCAACAGAGAAGAAATGTAGCAGGTCAACAGGTGCATGTCTATGACATGCACTTATGTGCATATTATCTCTAAGATATAACAGCTATGATAATGGCTATTATTCAAAGGACAAGAAGCAACAAGTGTTAGAGAGGATGTTGAAAGATGGACCTCTATCTTACAGTCTCTTTCATACAATGTTTCCAAAGAATATAGGTCTACTTGTTAAATCAAAGACTATTCCTTAGTCAGATTTTCTTTGTGAGTTGAGACTGGTATTTTCCTCAGTTAGTCAAAAAGGTCCATTCATTTACAATCCATGTTAAGCTGCTGCCTCTTATGCAGAGCAGCAGACACTGTAATATGTTCTAATGTCAGGAAAATAGCATTGAAACTTCCTCCCGAGTCAAAGAATTTGTCAGATTATGGTGTTAGCTGTGCTAAAACCTCACTACATTACATCTCTAGTTCTTTAACTCAAAGAGAATTAATGGAGCATGAGTAGATGGAAACATTTCCCGACAAGTAAGGTTTTAACACCAGATTGAAGGAATATCATCTATACAGAGGTTTAAGAGTTGAAAATGGTACTAAATTTCTAAAATATAGCAGCACACAAAAATAAGTTATTTCTTGAGTTTTTTGGTCATGGGCAATGTGTTCAAAAAATTTTTGACGCATGAAATTTCTCATTGGCACCATAAATTAAACTAATGAGATAATATTATCAGCTATCATAAGCAATGCCATGAGTGATTTAAAATTTCATGCCATTTGTTCTGTAAGTTCTCAACCAATTACAATGTGCTGAAGGTATTGGGGGCAAATTAAGTTTCTGGAACAAAATATAAAAGCAGAAATTTACTTGTCTCATGTAACAACTTCAAGGTGTGCAAGGCCCAATTTGGCCAAGCTGCTTTGCTTCATGGAGTCTTTAAAAACCCCAATTCAGGTTTTTTCCAACTTCTTTATTTATTTTTAATTGAGGAGATATTAGAATACTCTTATCAGGTATTGCCACCAGGTTCTGTCCTGTTGTTCTATCTTCTTTTGAGGGTATATACCTTGTCCACATTTTGAGACTAGATTCCGGGAATACACTTGCAGAAAAAGAAAACAATTGCTGAAACACAAGACAAGTGCTTTTCTTAGTAAATGATAAAAGATTAAATAACCTTCCATCCTTCCCTTCTGTTCACAGTCTATATGCTGATACATTGCACATGTGTCAAATTAACCACCATTTCTGTGTGGGAAACACAGACCCCAGCATGGTTCCCATGTAGTGTTTAACAGAAAACTCTTACCTCCACCAGAGAGAGTAGCAGTATTTTTCACTAGGCTTATATTTTAGTAAGCTTACATTTGTTAGTGAGGAAATATTTCTGCATTGAGTAGACACCCTTAAATATATTGTCTAGAAAATGGTTAGGCAATTTCTTCCATTTAACATATGGCTTCACTCAATTGAAGCATATCTATTTTATTCAAATTCTGAGATTAAAATTTTGGTATTTTAATTTCAATTTATCAATATTTTAATCACTTCTCTCTTATATACATAGGTGTACACGTACATATACCCAAACATATAACAAGCTCTTATTTTTTATATGACGTCTCAGTAAAATTTGCATCTTACACTTGAAATGACATTTTCCATTTCCAGAATCTATCTCCCACTTTACCTTTTTAAAATGTTTTCTCTGCCCTTTGTTTTCCCAGATCTTGTAGAAACATAGATATGAAAACAGTTCATTTCACATGAACTGTTAGGTAAGAGAAGTGATTCTGCAAATATAACTGGAAGTGACAACAGACAGTCAACCTAAGTGTCCAAGAAGCCAGAAGATCAGGCCCAAGTTTTCTGGGGAACTTGTGCTCCAGCTACAAAGAACTGCTACAGCAAAACCCTGCTATGTTGGGCATTGCCATGAGGAAATGGAGGCCAATGCTGCAAGACTTTTGGATGATAAAAGAATTAGGAACTCTGGGTTGCTATTAAAATCTCCTGATTTTGATAATAACTATATATACATCATTAACTGAAATTCAAAATAAAAATAAAAACAAAATCATTGCAGCCAGGCCACAACCCCTAAAATACACCCGTGGTCTGAGTTGTGGTTATTGGTCACCAGACTGTGTTTTCTGACCTATAATTATCATGTATCAGCTATAACCTATGAGCAAGTTAAAGAGAATAAAGATTTTGTACTCCAATTGGTATCAAAAATTATTGACTATTTAGAAATAACTTTGTATGAGTTACTAGAGGCAATAGACATAAATACATAAAGTTATGATAGACATAAAAGGAGATTTAAATAAATCCCAGTTATACTGCATCTCAGAAAAAAGAAGACAAATATCTTATGGATAATTTTATTGCCATGTTGGATAGACAATTTTACCTGTTTTGAGGTCAAAACACTAGATGTTACTGTGAAGATACTTTTTTAAACATGATTTCCTTTCAAATCAGCAAACTCATTGTACTTTTTACAGTAGATGGGTTCCATTCAATCAATTGAAAATATTTAGAGTAAACACTGAGGACCCTCAAGGGAAAATGAACATTACTGCTTTTACATTTGAAAATACAACACAAAGTCTTTCCTGAATGTTCAGACTAGTGACCTGGTCTGCAAATTTTAAAACTGTCAGACCCACAGTCATAGGGATAAGTCTTTAAAATCTCTCCTTTCCACATACATGTACTCAATGGTTTTGTTTCTCTAGAGAACTCTAACTAAAGCAACTATGTCAATTCTCTCATATTCCATATATTTAGATAAAGTCAATAAAGTGTTCATCAGAATGAAAATAATGAAGAGGGGGAGTTGATGATTTTTATATGTGTGGACGGGCTCACTGATTATAATACTTAAAATTTGATTTTGAAAAATAAATAGGTATAAATATTCTTCAATAATCCCCAATTTGCCTACTCTCCCTGCCTCTGCCTGCAGAAATACTTGGATTACATCCAGCCGTTCTCCAGATTAAGTCAGTGCCCAGGGCACTAGTTCCTCATCTCACTCAGGTTTTTGCCAAATATGTAAAATTTGGTGCCAATGCTGCATCTTAATGTTTCAAAGTGTATGAAGTATTTTCAGCTGATGCTGGGGCAGATACCATGGGGTCAAATATAAAATCACTTATCGTTGAACAGAGTCAAGGGAGTCCCAAAGTAACGGAGATGGTGTGTGACTGTTACAAAGTTCATTAACTCAAAAGATAAATATGAAAATATTGGCACCTAATTTGCTCAAAATATTGCCAATAACACAAATGAAGATGCCAAGGATGGTGCTACTGCTACCACTGTAGTTGTCTGCTCTATTGTCAATGAAGAGAATAAGAAGAGCAATAAAGGTGTTAACATGGTAGAAATAAGGATAAGTGTGATGTTGGCTGTTGATGCTATAACTGTGGAGCTTAAGAACTGTCAAAACTTGTGATAATCTTTGAAGAAATTGCTCAAGTTGTCATGATTTTTACAAATGAAAACAATCTGGCAACATCATTTCTGATGCAATGAAAAAGGTTGAAAAAAAGGGCATCATACAGTAAAGGATAGAAAAATAGTGAAGTGAATTAGAAACTGTTGAAGGCATGAAGTTTGATAAAGGTTACATTTCTCCATATTTTATTAATATGTCAAAGGTCAGAAATGTGAATTTCAAGATGCCTGTTTTCTGTTGAAAGAAAAAACAATTCCTAGCTACCAATCATTGTACCTGCTATTGAAATTGCCAATGCTTGACATAAGCATTTTGTCACAATTCTGAAGATGTTTATAGGGAAGCCCTGAGCACATTTATTCTGAACAGACTAAAAGTTGGTCTTCAAGTTGTAGCAATCAAAGCTCTGGGTTTTGTTGACAATATAAATAATTAGCTGAAAGATGTAGCTATTACTACTGGTGCTGTAGTATTTGGAGAAAAAGGATGGACTCTGACTCTTGAAGATGTCAGTCTCATGACTTAGTAAAAGTTGAATAGGTTATTGTGACCAAAGATGATGCCATGTTCATGAAAGGGAGAGGTGACAAGGCTCAAACTGAAAAACATGTTCACAAAATCATCAAGCAGTTAGACACCACAAGTACAGAACAAGAGAAGGAAAAACTAAACAGCCACTGACAAAGCTCTCAGATGGAGTAGGTGTGCTGAAATTTGATTGAGCCAGTGATATTGAAGTGAATGAAAAGAAAAATAAAGTTACAGATGCCTTCAATGTCATAGGAGCTGCGATGGAAGAAGGCATTGTTCTGAGAAGAGATTTTAGTTTGCTTTTATGCATTCCAGTCTTTCTGAGATCAGAAAATTGGTATAGAAAATATTAAGAGAACACTGACAATTCCTGTAATGACTATTGCTAAGAATGCAGGTGTAGAAGGATCATTAATGGTGTTGAAGGATCATTAATGGTTGAAAAAATTTTGCAGAGCTCCTCAGAATTTGGGTACAATGATATATTTTGTGAATATGATGGGATAAGTAATCATTGATCCAACCAAAGTTGTAAGAACTGCTTCACTGGATGCTGCTGGAGTTGCCTTTCTGTTAGTTGCAATAGAAGCTGTAGAGTTGTAGCTACAGAAATCCCCAAAGAAAACAAAATGCTGGAATGGACAATGGGTAGAAGGGAAAGTAGCATGTTCTAATTCCTAGAATACCAATTCACCATACTGATTAATTGTGAGAGATAAAAGTAGTGCTCCTCAGCTATAACTACAAATCATCAGTTCCTAGTTTTGTCTGACATGATACAGTGGCTTACTACTGCTATTTTTCAGGCCCACAGATAAGTTATTTTGTATTCTTAATAAAAACATTTGTACATTTCTATTAAATGAGTACATGAACCATATACTAATGTACTGCTTTCAATTTAAATTACTGCTTACAATTTTTACTACAGTTCTGTTAAAATCAGGATTTTAGTGTTCACCATCACCAGATGAGAAGTTAAGAAGTAGTCTTTCTGTGGAGAATAAGCATAAATATGTACAAGGTAGAGAAACATCCAGTTATGTGGTAACCTTGTGTAATAAAAATTTGTTAAAAGTAGATATATGAATATATATAAATATACATGGAAGAAATGTAGAGAAAATTAAACTTTCTATGCCAAGACCTTATTATACATAAAGCCATAAAACTTAAAAACACTATAATACTAAAATATAAAATCAAAATAATAAGGCCAAATTCCAAAAAAAGATGAAAATATGTTTGGAAAATTGATGTATGGTAAAGAATTTCAAAGAGGTGAATTCTGGGAAAACATTGAAAAATATAGATCTGATTTCTGAATTCAGACTACAACTATGTGAATTCCAGCAAATTAAAGATTTAAATGTAAAAACTAATATATAAAAAATTTAAACATATATATATGTATAGATGTAATCTCAAGATAAAGAAACATTTTCAAAATGTCACCCTAAGACAGAAATTATTTAATTATTAATAAATTTCATACCAACTCTCAGATATAGAAAATATTTGTAAGTTAAATGAGAGGTTCTAAAAATCAGTAAGAAAGGCTCAATTAAGCAAATTCTGACAAAAAGAGACAGTTTGTAAAAAAAAGAAAAACTATGTATTAGAAAAAGTCCTACATTATTGATTGTAAGAGAATAAAGATTAAACAAACCATTGAAATACCACTTTTTTCCTAAAAGTTTGGAAAAAAAAAGTTCCCATTGCTAAGAAAATAATGTAGAAGCCAATATAGAAACCGAAAATGTCTTCCTTTTGGAAGACATTAGGAAAATATGGGAGTTGTCTTGTATATGTAAAAGTATGGATTTTATATGAGTATACTATCTACTTATATTTTTATTGCAAGTCAGCAATTTGTCCAATTTGTCCTATAGAATAAAATCGTATGTCTAAGTCATAATCACTTTATTGTCAAAACAAACAAATAAGCACACACAGTTTTTCATGAAAAACTGCTCAACTTCGCTTGTAATAAGAGAAATGCAAATCAAAACAACAATGAGATACCACCTTACACCAGTAAGAATGGCCCACATCCAAAGAACAGACAACAAGAATTGCTGGCGAGGATGTGGAGAGAAAGGAACACTACTACACTGTTGGTGGGAATGTAAACTAGTCCAAACACTATGGAAAGCTGTATGGAGGACCCTCAAGTTAATGAAATGGAATTACCATTTGACCCAGCAATTGCTCTCTTGGGAATCTACCCAAAAGAGACCTATATGTGGGTACAAAGGGACACCTGCGCTCGGATGTTTACTGTAGCACAATTTATAATTGCAAGGACATGGAAGCAACCTAAATGCCCCAAAACAGATGACTGGATGAAAAAAATGTAGTACATATACACAATGGAATATTACTCATCAATTAAAAATGACAAATTTGATGAATTTATGGAAACCTGGATGTACCTAGAAGAAATCATTCTAGCAGAAATGAGCCAGATAGAAAGGGACAGAAACCAAATGGTTTCACTAATATATGGTCAACCAAATGAAACTGCACAAGGAGAGAATGGGGACAGCTGGAGCGGGTGGGAAGGGGAGGTGGTGGGTGACTCCCAGGGACTGAAATGATGTGAAATATATATAAATAAATTTTTTTAAAAATTTTAAAAAAGCACACACACAAAAATAAACATCTTAGAATTTTTCAATCCAACAGATGGTATACTTATTATAGTGAAAAATTTGAGGTTTTTATGTATGAAACAGACAACTCTCAGTTCATTCTTTGCTTTAACTGGAGCAAACTCTCTGAGATGCAAATATAAGGAGGCCCTTAGGAAGGGGAAACGTAAGGTAACAAGTAACTACTATAGCAGGCTAAAGAAATAACCATGGGTTGAGCAAAGACTACATAAAAATTTATTTGTAAAAATAATTACATTTGCCATGTCTAAACTCATTGTTTAAATTATAGTAATTCCACATATGGCAAAATATACAGGCATCTAAAGTCTGTCTGAGAAGTCTAATAATATAGAGAATCATCTGCTATACAATCTCGATTATTATGGGAAAATATAATTTTTTACAAAAAGGTAAATTTCTTCTTATGTTATAATTGTATTCTGTAAATTATGTAACACATGACTAAAAATTAAGGGAAACTTCCTTTTCATGCCCAAATAACAGTCTAGTAATGGCTCAAATCTCATGAATACTTTGAGTACCTATAGGTCATCACTTCAGCCTTTCAGAAGGTTCTCCTGCTTTGTATTTCCAGGAACTCCTGGTGGTTAGTTCTAGCACCTCAACTCAGTCTGGGCTCTGTTGGCTCTTATAAAGGTGACCTCCCTTTGGTTCAAAACTTAGAACTTCATGCTACTGTTCCCTGCCCACAGCTCTGTCTAGTACAGAAATGACACTGAGACCATTGTCTAGACTGATCATAAGAATCAGATGATAACGGCCTATGAGGGAGTAATTACATTTCATGTAATTACTGATAATATCACAGGTAATATCACAAGGATTAATGAGACTTAAATCTGGACAGGCTAGAAGTTCACCTCCCAAGACTTGGATGAGGTCCCTCAAAAAGCCTTCTCCCTGCATACCCTGGCACCCCCCCCACTGATAGAGCTGCCTTTGTGTTGAATACTGGGAAAGCTTTGGGGAGATCAACCACCAAAAAGTTTCTAAATAGAGGCTTCCCTATCTTTATATTGTATGAATCACATCTAAAACTTTTTTCAAATCTACTTTGTTTTTGTTGAGATGAAATTCAGATAAAATGCATCATCTTAAAATGCGTAACTGAGGTTTTTATATTTTTAGTTCACTTACAGAGCTTTACAACCATCACCACCATCTTATTCCAGCACATTTTCTCCATTGTTTACTTTTCAATCTCATGTGTCATTCCTAGTATTGAGACTTAATAGAGTCCAGTGCAGCACACTTCTGTTTGCACCCAAATTCTCATCCAGTTGAGGAATTAGACAAAAGCACCAACATCATCTCTCTTAACTGGTATAGCAGGACTTTAATAATGCAACTTCTAGCTGTAGACAATTATGTTTCTAATATTGAGCCTCAAACTACCCGCTCTGTTATGCTCACCTAATGAAATGTCACTTCTCTGGCTATGAAAGTGTTAGAAATGAGCAGGGCCCAATCATAAACTGACAGGTTTCTGCCCTGTGGGAGAGAGCATCACCCTGTTGGGAATAAAAATATTCTCACCCACCTACTTGACACAATTCCAAGGTCCCCTCTTCCTAGAAAGACAGATAGAAAGAGAGGTCATCACATTCAGGTGCACCCAGCTCTTTCCTTAGGCAGAGCATTCCTACATTCTGGGTAGATAATGCAATGATGTCTTTACAATGCTCTTCAGTTGCCAGTAATACCAAGTATAGGCTAGGACATCTTTCTGTATTTTCTATTCAGTTCTTTTCCTGATCCCCACTGCACAAACTTAAACCCACATTTTCATGTCCTATCCTCTGCCCTCAGGGTCTTAGTTACACAGACAACTACTTAATCCCATAAGTGAGTACCATAGCACTTGATGGTTATGTTCATGTGCAGAAATATTCTTTAGTCTATGTCACAGAAGTAACAGAACAACTCCTATTACCATCTTTATTCCTGAATTAGAGTGCTTCATAAGAGCATGACTGAAGAATCCAAATCACACATGCACACACACGCGCGCACATGCACACACACATACCTACAGCTGCAACTAAATGAATTGCAGCTATCTGTACTGTATCACTCACTAGAACTGAGTGCTTCTCCAGAACCAGTGAAGACTCTTATCTATATCTTAATGTCCATAATTTAGTTGTCATCAAGTGTAACTGTTATGTAATTATATGTTGAGTCATTTATGCTAATAATATAATCACCCATTTAGAGTATTCTTAATTATGTCAAAAGATTTTATTTAACATGTAAATAACTGACCTTACACTTGATTTTTTTAAATGACATGTCATCATCTTATATCCGTATATAAGATGACTACATATGACTACATATGACTTTCCTATGACTACAAATGGAATGGCAATACAGGATTTCTCTCTTTACATATGGTGACCATTGTTTTCCCACCATGAAATTACTCATAGTCTTCTATCATAGTCCATTGTGTTCTCCTCTGTCCTTTCCTGCTTTCTTTCTTCCCTCTTTTCCTGTAACTCTCCACCTGGATGCCTCAGATCAAATCTATGGTCAGCTTTCAAGGGTTGGGTTTGATGTTTGACCTTGAATCTTTGTTTATTTTTTCTATATATATCACATGTAAATGGAACCAACTGGTATTTATCATTCTTCTTGTGGGCCACTTCATTAAGGATATTCCCTTCTGGTTCCATCCATGTTACTACAAATGGCATGTGAGTTGTATTCTGTTGTGTAGGTATACACAAACAGATGAGTGAATCAAGAAGATGCAATATGTATGTGTGTGTGTGTGTGTGTGTGTGTGTGTGTGTGTGTGTGTGTGTTACCCTTTGATCCACTCATCTATTGGGGCATGTATTGTCTAGTATAGCTATTATAAACAGTGCTGCTATTAATATAGGAAAGCAAGTTTCCTTTCAAGCTAGTGATCTTGTGGTTTGGGGGGGCATATACATAGGAGTGGAACTGCTGGGTCATGTGCTAGATCTATTTTCAGCATTTTGAAGAATCGAGAGTTCTTTCCATAGGGTCTCGATCAGTTCACATTCCCAGAGTAAGAGGTCTTTTTTTCTTCACATCTTTACCAGCACTTGCTTCTAGTTTTTGATATGGGAAATTCTCACAGATATCAGGTAATATCTCATATTTTTGACTTGTATTTTCATGACAATAAGTAATAATAAACATTTTTTCACATGTCTATTGGCCATCTGTATGTCTTCTTTGGATATGGTGTATTTAATCATGCCCATTATTGATTAAGTTATTTGTTTTTTTTTTCTTTGAATTGTATGAGTTCATTGTAGCTCTTTGATATCAATCCCTTAGCAGATATATGGTGTACAAATATTTTCTCCCATTCATTAATGTATCTCTTTGTTTGGACTACTATGTCTTTCACTTCACAGAAGTTTTTTCAGTTTATGCAGTCCCACTTATTTATCTTCTCCTTTACTTCCTTGCTACTGGGGATGAGTGCACAAAGATGTTTCTGAAGTTTGTTATGGAGTGTTTTACCTATGTTTTCTTCTAGTTATTTTATGGTTTCAGGTCTTTTATACAAATTTTTATCTACTTTGATTTGATTCTCATATACAGTAATGAGATTGTGATCTAATTTCATTATTTTATGTGTGACAGTCCAGTCTTTCCAATATCATTTACTGAAGAGGATTTTTCATTTCATTCGTACTTCTCTCCATTGTCATAGATTAGATGAGCTTAAACATGTGGTTTGGTTTTTGGCCTCTCAATTCTATTCCATTATTGTATGTATCTGTTTTTGTTTCCAGTACTATGCTGTTTTCATTGTTATGACTTTATATTATAGTTTAAACTCCATAAGTTTGATACTTCCTTTGCTCCCTTTTAAGGCAGGAGAGTTTTCACTATTTGGAATTTTCTTGTGGTTCCATATGCTTTTCAGTAATCATTTGTTCTATTTTTTTTTGAAAAGGGACATTGGGATTTTCATTGAGATTGCAATGAATTTATAAACTGCTTTGTGTAAGATAGACATTTGGATAATGTTGATTCTTTTTATCCATGAGTGGGGAATACCCTTCCAATTCTTTGTATCTTCTTCTGTTTTCTTTAACAATGTTTTATAGTTTTCCTCAAATAGGTTCTTCACCTCTTTTGTTAGCTTTATTCTCAGGTACTAAAATTTTCATATGACTACAAATGGAATGGCTTTCTTAATTTCTTCTACTTCTAGTTCATTATTTGTATATGGGTAAGCAAAAGATTTTCATGTGTTGATTTTATATCCTGACACTTTGCTAAATTGATTTATTGCTTCAATTAGCTTTCCAGTGGAATCTTTGGAGTTCTCTATATATATTTTATATTATTAGCAAATAATGATTGCTTCACTCCTTTTCCAAATTAGATTTATTTTATTGCATTCTCTTGCCTAATTGTTTTATTTGGACTTTTAATACTATGTTGAATAGTAGTGGTGAGAGAGCAAATCCTTCTCTAGTGGAAAGGCTTCCAGTTTTTCAACATTGAGAATGATACTACCTGTGAGTTAGTCATATATGGCTTTTATTATATTAATTTGTATTCCATTTATCCTCAATTATTCAAGGGTTTTCATCATAAATGGATGCTGAAGCTTATCAAGTGCTTTCTCAGCATATATTGATATGATGATCATGTGGTAGTTTGCTTTCCTTTTTGCTGATGTGAGAATTATATTGATTGATTTTTGTATGTTCATCCATCCTTATGTTCCTTGTATAAACCGTAATTCATCAAGTTGTTGGTTTGCTAAGAATTTGTTGAAGATTTTTCCATTTGTACTTATTAAGGAAAATGGTTTATAGTTTTCCTTTTTGTGTGTTGTACTTGCTTGATTTTGGTATTACCATGATGTTGGTATCATAAAACATGTCAGAGAGAATTCTTTTTTCTCAATTTTTTGAAAGTGTCTGAGCAGGGATGTTATTGATTGGACTTTGAAGATTTGGTAGAACTCAATTGTGAAAACATGGACCTGGACTTTTTGTTCTTTGCTAGAGGTTCAATCACTATTTCAATGTCTTTGCCTGTGATTGGTTTCTTCAGGTTTTCTATCATTTAGAGTACTTTTAAATGAACATAAAACATCTAGTCATCACATCTCTGCTCCAACAACATCCCATATTTGGAGAGGTGATATAACCTGATTCTCTGAGGATTATTCAACCTTTCATAGTGTCTTAGGGCAATGGAATGTGGAATATGAGACGTATGGAGAAAAGAAGGAGGGGTGATTTTGTAGCATGTGGCTTATGGAGGAAATGAGCTCTCAGGTTATAGATGGGAGCCATGTACACTCAGAATAAAACCTGAGGAGAAGAAAGAAAACCCCGTACTCTTGACAAATGATATCTAATTTCTCTGAGGTGAGTAACACAGGAAGTTTGAGAGGATAAAACTAAAATAAACTTCAATGCCCAGCACCTATTTCAAGCTTCCAGGATTCTTTGAATATGTCACTAGTTGTTGCTGTCTCCACCACTATGCTTAAAAGCCTGAACCACTACTGTAGCATACTGAGATTTAGATCCCTTGTACAGATGAGAGAGAGAAGTCTATAGAATGATCAAAACTTACCTTTTTTTGTAAGCTGATTTTGTATCCTGATACTATGCTAAATTGATTTATTGTTTAAATTATTTTTTCCATGAAATCTTTGGGGTTTGTTAGGTATATTTCATACCATCTGCAAAAAACAAACAAACAAAAAAAAAAAACAAAAAAAAAAAAAACCAAACAAACAAAAAACATAGCTTTGTATCTTTCCTAAATTGGATTATTTTATGAATGAATGGCCAGAGTCCCTCTTTCCATTTTGGGTGTCCTCTCTAAAGAACTTGTCCTCAAATGATTGACTGCCAAGTGAAAACTTTCTTCCACCAAGAGACCACCTCTCTTTGCTAATAATCTTTTCCTTTATAGCCTCACTGAAACACAGAAAGTACAAGACAATGTCAAGAAATATCCAGACAATGGGAATGATAAGAGGTGATGAGAGCCATAGTGGAATAGTCTTTTAAAGGGAAGGGGAAGCACCAAAACAGAGAGGGCAAGAAATTAAAGATACTGATGAAGTTAAAAAATTTCCACCTTCTTTCTGCTCTGTCAAGTAAATTTAGGTGTTTTATTCTCTGAAAACATTTAAAAGTCCTTTATCATAGATACAGGAAGATTAATTTCAGTCAAATTAAGTGGTTTCTAAATGTATGAAAATATTAAATCACCTATGATCCTAAATCATCTCAAATCCTAGGCCAAAATCACACTGGCATACCCATAGGCCCACAGCTAGGACCTTTGTGATGGAGCTGGTACATTGCAGATCACACCAAGCTGGAAAACCTGGAGAAACTCAAGTCTGCACTGGTGGTCCTCAAAGTTTGGCATCATCAAAATCTCTGGAGGTTTTTAAATACCAACTTCTGGCTCCAATTCTCAAAGTTCTGACTTATGAGAACATGAGAGGCCTGCAAATTTTTGTTTCTAACAAGCTCTCTGGTGATGCTTATCCAGATGCTCATCTGCTGGTCCAGAGGTCACACTCTGAACAATTGATCTCAATATTTTATTTATTTTTTTAACTTTTTTATTTTAATTTATACATATATATATATTTCACATCAATCACTTCATTGAGGTCCCTGGGGGTCCCCCACCACCTCCCCTCTCTGGCTACTCCAGCTGGTCCCCTCCCGCAGTTGTGTACTTTCATTTGGTTGTCCATATATTAGTGAAACCTGATCTCAATATTTTAAAACTTGACTTTTGTCAATAACTTACATCTACTTCCATAATTTAATTCAACCACTATGGGAACAATTATTGGTCTTTCAGATGCTTATCTCCTGTAGGAAATAGTGTTTTGTTGATTTACAGGGCCCTCCCTTGGGACTTTGAACTCAGCAAAGGATGTCCTGCACCATCCTAGACTATGTTGATATCCAAGCTTTATCTCTATAGATACTGAACTTGGGGTTTATTCTGGGCTCATTTAGAGACTGGTGGCTCAATCTACAAATTTGACATACTATCATTCTCATCAATCCTACAAACCTAGTCCCTGCTCCTGCTTTTTTTTTTTTGCAGTATATCTTTTTGTCTCTACCATACAGGATCCATAGCCAGACCACAGGAGGGTGGGGGGAGGGGTGGAGAAGGGATCCAACACAGATCTTCTATCCGCCGATCATACTACTTTGCTCTTTTAGCCTTACCTCAACCAGGGAAGAAGTCAAGGTGCCATCACTTCCTGCTTTGGTTTTTGGAACAGAGGGATGGTAGACCCCCCCCCCAATAATAAAGAACCACTAAACTAGTGCGTAACTCCTTCAGGGCTGCCAGGTTGGTGTGCCTGAAGATGTAGGACTAGGGCAGCAGTGCCAGCTCTCTCAAGCACAGCCTCTGCTTGCTGTCACTCTTAGCAACTGTGCTATGGTTCTGCTCTCTTTTCTGGTTCGACGACCTCATTAGATCTGGCTCTACTTCCAGCTCATAAGTTCTGTGACATATTCCTGTATCCTTTCCCATTGCATGCGTTGCCTGACCTGTCAGACCAGCATGCAGTCTGCCTGGGCATGGATCCCAAGCCCCTGGGATGCTTGTTGAGTGGCAGGTTGTCAGACCAACGTCCAGACCTACTGAATCAGAAACTCTAGGGATAGGATACAAGAGCCTGCACTTTAATCGCACCCCACTTAATTCTTATGTACACAAAATGTGAGGACATCTGTACTAGGCTATTTTCTCCTAAGAATAGAAACTGTGTTGTTGACAAGCGTGTCCTCACCATCTGGCACAGAACAGACAAGAGTCACCATAAGAGAGCTTGATTCCAGAGTGGCTGGCGGAGGGGACAATCACAGGTACAACAATGTCATGCTTGCAAATTTTGCATGCATGTGTGTGTTTTTCTTCTCAACCATCTGAATTCTCTTCTGCTTTGGAACAAATCCCAGCTTTTGCTTAAACTGTACTCACCAGAAGTGATGGTGGCACTTTAAACACTCAAGTCACAGCTTGTTGCTTGTAGGAGAGGAGACACAAGGAAACTGAGACTTATTCAAGGGAATAGCTGGTGTCTTAGCCTGTCAGGGTTTCTTTTCTCTCGTGAGCACTTGTTGGTGGGGACTGTGCTATTTAAATGTTTCTTGCTGCCTGAGACTGTGTGGAAATATATAATACATTCCTCTGCTTTCAGCACAAATAAATGTTTTTGAGTGAATAAAGGAACAACACAGGTAGTAGTTTATGGTGTGCCATGAAGTTGCTAGAATAAATTAAAATAAATATCAAATAGCATTTTTTAATCAGGCCCTATTTCAGACACTTTGCATATATTATTCATTTAAATGTCTGATTTTAAAATTTTTTCCATTCAACAGTTACAAGTTGATCAAGAATCTCACTCAAGACCAGAAACAGAGACTGAGGTAGGGTGTGAACCCCAGCAATCAGTCCTAGAATATGAGTGTTCAGCTACCTCCTCACTACCTCAATGAGCAAGGCCTCAGGAGATACAAAGGAGTATGTCTCAAAGTCTTCCTCAGGTCACACCTTTTTTCATGAGCATACAGTGTGTTCCTCTAGAATTAAGTCAAACCAGAAGATGAGGTAGAAACATTTCTGAAGAATAACCCTGCCTTATATGCTAAAGCATGTTTTCTCAAATAAAATTTGTGCTCATGAGGAATGGATAGTTGGATAGACATAACTCTTTTCATTTGAAAACCACACACAAACACACACACACAAATTCATGTTTAGTTTGTTTCCTCCTACACTTCATATTATGTTGAATTACAGAATAATTTTGATATTATAAGTCACTGTACATTTTATAGTTAAATAAGCACCCAAATTTCAGGCCTTATGCCACAGTTAGGGTTGGGTATAAACATGAGATGATTTAGTGGAAATATTTTAGCATCTAAGTGCTCACATTTCTAGACTATAAAAATTCTACTTAAATAAAGTAGTATAACCAACATAACAATAAATTATGCCATAATCATTCCACAACACACACAAAATTTGGAGGCATTGCATTGATAATGATGGATAGTTTCAATAATTTCTACCTTTTCTAACAAAACTACAGAGTCTGTTTTGCTTGTTAAAATGCATAGTGATTTACTATAGTCAAAACTACATTTGGCAGCAAGTTATGTTGAAGACAAGATAGGTAGGAAATATTTTCTTGATTAGATAATGGTTGGCTGAAATTCCTTCCAGCTTTTGTGAAACAAAAGTTAGCAATTGAAAGCATATCAGATGATGCATCAATTTTCCATAAACAGAAGACTGTGCAACCTACTTTATTGGAAAACCTTTATGCAGAACTAGATTTAATCTCTCAATTTGAGAAGCAGAGCCATGAAATAAGATGTTTGCATGCAAAATCTCCAGATTTCCAATGGAAATATAAAACAAAGAGGCACGCCATTCCCTGGGGGATGGCACCTATCTTGAGTTAGCTTTTTCTCTGATGTTCTTGCTGGGTTTTATCAGTGACTTCAGGGAAGTGAAACAGTAGCTTGCTTCTTTAAAAACAAAGGATTTGAAAAATTTTGAAAAAGAGATAATATATTAAAAGTACCTTTTTCAAGTGTTCTTTTCTTTTTGTTGTTATGGATTTCCTGAGGAGTAATCATTGTTTCAAGTAATTTGTCTCTTACTGATTTTAATATTTAATCTACAAACTAAATGTGACCTGAATTTATGCTTTGTTTTCCAGGGTTTTTTTTGTTTGTTTTGTTATGTTTTGCTTTTTTCTCAAACTATTCATGAAAATGTTTCTTATAGTAGGTGAGTTTTAATAATATAATCTGGAATATAAACTAAAAATAAATTGACATTAAATTATGTATTTCCCATAAGTATAGCTAGACAGGATGGTCTCACTTATATGATGGATATAGGGAAAAACAAACAAACTAATAAGAAAGAATGAAAACAACCAATGGGACTGAACCATGGAGCGAGAGAGGAGGAGGGGAAAGAAGGTGGGGGAGGTGAAGAGCACAAAAGATCAGGATGGTTAACAAATGTTAGTGAAGTGGGAAAGCCCCAGGGTACACAATAATGGAATAATGTAATATAAATATAAGTGCAAATTTAAAAATTTTAAATTAAATTTTAAAAAAAGAGAAAAAGAAAAAAAGGACAGGATTATTAGGGAATGGAGAAAGAAAAAGAGAGCCATCTGCATAGTGCCAGACAGGCAGAAGAGCTGCTTCTCCCCAGCGTAGAAATTGTACTGATTCTTTTTTTTTTCTTAATTAATTTTTTTATATATGTGTTTCACATCTTTGTATTTCCTGGGGACCACCCATCTCCTTCTCTCCCTGACCACTCCCTCCCATCTCCACCCCTCCTAACCCCCCACATACTCATCCCTTTTATGGAATTTTCATGTACCTGTCTATGGCCTAAACTGTCAACCAGAATAAACTTTATAATAACAATTTTTTAAAAAGTATAGCTAGTTATTTTTCTAAAAATTGCACCTTTATTTGCATCCTTAAAATTACCTGGTAAATAAAATATCATTTATCAAGAATCAAGTACATGGTCTGTGCCTGATAAATGACTGAATGACAAATAAGACATGGTCCCATGGTCAAGGTTCAGCAGTATAATTGGATATGACTGGTATATATTGCCAACTTGGTATCCAGGGAGAAAACACACCTCTTCCAGCATGCGGCTCTCATTGTCTAAATGGCAACCACTTATTTGCCTCATTTAGTTTCTATAAGGCAGATTTCTGGTTTTTATTGTCAAATGTCCCCAAATTTTATGTACCTATTTAAAGCACTGACACAAAATTATCAGAATTATTCAGTCTGGTTTTGTAAAGTTATCTCTCTTTACATATTTGCATTTTAACTGACAATTTAAAGTAAATTAGATATAATTTCTTGCAAAAGTAATTTTGTAAACAAATTAATTATCTGAAGTCATAAGATTATAATGTGCCTCGAATGCTTTCATTAACTACTGTTTCCCAGGCAAGGGAATGTGATATTCTTTGAATAATCACCAGTTCCAGATCTAATTCCTGTAGGTGGATATGGACAAGATAAATGCTGATCATCTTAATATTGTGTCAGAAGGACATAGGATATTTGAAGAGGCTGCCCTAGCTAACAGTGAGATAATTTCAACATCAAAAAGCATTGATATCTTAAAACAAGTAGATAAGATAAACCAAAAAAAAGTTAAGTAAATTGACAGGGCAAAGAGAAACAACAATATAAAAGTCTGAGGTGAAAATAATAAATATTACAAGTAGCAATGAGACATGGGGGTTATATTAAGTTATCTAAAGTGTAATTCATAGCATGAGTACATCAATTGTAGAAGTTCATGAGACAGATATTCTTACATCTAGATGTTTAAATTAAAAATGAAAAAGTAATAATTATGAAAAAATATATCAGTGACAGAAGTTAGCATTCTCCCAGACTCTCTCAAGTAAGTAAATAAGTATTTTATGAATTATAAGAAATTTTATTACAACAATGAATAACAGTTATTTAAATGGTAAATTTTTAACTTTTACCTCATAAAGAAAATTCACTTTACCTAGTTTATGAACAGTTTTTAGAAAACAAACAATTTTAAACTACACATTAATTTTTTATTATTTAGTAAATATAAGTCAGAAATAATGGTAGAGATTTAAATAAGGAATTTTTCCATTGGAAAGTATACAATAGCTTTCTAAATAATTCCTTGGTCAAAGAAGAAGTAAAAACGTATGTGTAAAAGTTTGTAAAAATTGCAATGCCAATTTGAGAATAGTACACATTAAATTGTAGGATATATTTAAGCTTTGCTTAGAAGCAATTACCTGTCCAGATGGCTTTACTAATCTTACAACATGAAGATGTAAATGACTGTATTATTCAAACCTCAATAATTAGTAAAATAATGAACAATGAAAACTGAACAAAACATTCAATAATGATAGCTTCCTTTTTAGTAAACAAAGAAACTAACATAATATCTAGTCAGGAAAGTACTGAAGGATACAAAACTGTGCAATATTAGGCCTAAGATTGAGCCTCAGGAGAAATATAGAGATATAAATAAGAATTTTAAAATTATATCAGCTTTAGCCGGGCACGGTGGATCGTGCCTGTAAGCTTCAGCCTGTGAAGCGGCAGGGGCTAGGGATCGCGGTAGAGTCCTTCCTGGGACCCGTAGCGAGACCAAGTCCCAAAAAAATAGCTGGGCGTGGTGGCGCGTGCCTGTCATCCCAGCTACCTGGGAAGCTGAGGCTAGGGATTGCTTGAGTCTGTGGTACGGGCAACGAGAGCCTGCGGTTCCACAGGCAAAAATAGTGAGACCTAGTCTTAAAAAAAAAAAAAAGTTATATCAGTTTTAAAATTTTATACTCATATCACATAACGTATGCCAATATTAGTTCTGATGTAATGTATCTAACTGTGCTCAAATCATCAAAAAAGAGACTATTAATATCAATGCTAACCTTAGATGAACAAATATTAGAAGATATTTGAGAATTTCTCTGCTGTCAACTGTTGCTTGATGCAGACAGATTTACTGAGTGTAAGAAAGTACAAATGCCCAAAGAAAGACTGATGTTTTTCGAATATTTCATGCAGTCATTCAATCAGGATTTAGAGAGGGCCTCCACACTTACCTGGTTTGATGGACGATATTTCCACAAAACCACTTGTAAATACTTAATGAAAAAAGGCATGTGGCCAACAAGATACTTTCTATGAACCAGCCAGATTAATCAACCAGCTCCAATCCGTTGTATTTGAGCAATTCTTGTTTGCTTTAATAGACTTTATTTTTCAGAGCAGTATTAGGTTCCCAGCACAAAAAAGAAAAGTAGAGAGATCCTGAAGATCAAGTAATGCCAACAGCCACAGATGATCTGACTCCTTCTTTCTTTCCTGCACTTTCTTATTGTTGGTTTCATTTTCAGGCAAACTCTTCTCATTCTCATTCCAATATATGTTCTGCTGATAGTTATAAATTCTTGTCTATTTGTTTGCTTTCCTTTTATCCCACATATAAGTGAGACCATTCAGTATTTCTTTTTTATTTTCGGGTTTATTTCTGGTAGCATGATGTCTTCTAACTCCATGAATGAAATGTTTGTCAGTTTCCGTGGGTTGGGCAGCGGAAGCTGTGGGTCAGGGTCGCCACCGAGATATTCCAGAGCCTCGTGAAGAACGTGTATCCATGCCTATGAAGCCCTACTACACGTAGGTCTACCAGGAGATCAGGGTCGGGATGCAGTTCATGCGCCTCATTATCTACAAGATGCGCAGCACCGATAAAAGAAGCAAAGCTTTGAAGGCCCAAGCCCTGCAGCTGCCCACGGCCACCACTGACAGTCAGAGCCAACAGGTGGCGCCCCGCAGGGAGTCCCGTGTCCCCTGTGGATCCCACTGGCCCCTGGCCGAGGCCCCGCCCCTTCCTGGTGTGAATAAACGCCCTGAGACACGGCAAAAAAAAAAAAAAAAAAGAAGTTTGTCTTTTTTGGTTGATATAATATTTCATTGTGTACATATACCACAGCTTTCCGTATCATTCATCTCTTTTGGGGGCATTTGGGTTGCTTCCATATCCTGGTTATTGTAAATAGTGCTGCAGTAAACATCTAAGTAGAGGGAACTTTTTAAATTCGAGTTTTGTAACCTTTGGATAGATTCCTAGAAGTGGGAATTGCTAGATTAAATGGTAGTTCAATTTTCAGTAGTGTAAGGATGCTTCATACAGCTTTCCATAGAAGTTGAACCAGTTGGCATTCCCATCAACAATGTAGAAGATCACTTTCTCTCTACATGCATACTAGCACTTGTTGCCCCCCTTTTTTTATATGGGCCACTCTTTTTTTAATTATTTAATTATTTTTTAATAGTTTAAATTAAAAAAAAAAGGAATGGCCCATATTTTTTAAAATGGGCAACAAGTAATATGGGTCATTCTTAATGGTGTGAGATGGTGTATCATTGTGGTTTTGATTTGCATTTCCCTTATAATTAGTGATGTTGAGCATCTTTTCATATGCCTATTGGTCATTTATATTTCCTCTTTGAAGGAATGGTTTTTTTAGATCACCTCCCCATTTTTTGACTGAACTTTCTGTCTTATTTTTATTCATTTGTGTGACTTCTTTGTGGATCTTTGTTATCAGCAGGCCCTTATCACTTTTGTGTAGGGTGAAGACTTTTTCCCATTCGGTTGGGTTACTTTTTGCTTTGTTTATAGTCTTTTTTGCTGTACAGAAGATTTTCAGTTTGATATAGTCCCAGCTGTTTATATTTTCGTTCATTTTTTACCATGCAAATCAAAACCACAATAAGATACCACCTTAAACCAGTAAGAATGGCCCATATCCAAAGAACAGCCAACAACAAATGCTGACAAGGATGTGGAGAGAAAGGAATATTCCTACACTGCTGGTGGGAATGGAAACTGGTCCATCCACTAAGAAAAACTGTGTGAACCCTCAAATTAATGAAAATGGAACTACCTTTGACCCAGCTATTGCTTTCTTGGGAATTTACCCAAAAGAGACCTCAATGTGGGTGCAAAGGGACACCTGTGCTCGGATGTTTACTGTAGCACTATTTATAATTGCAAGGACTTGGAAGCAACCTAAATGCCCCAAAACAGATGACTGGTGGGGAAAAAAATGTGGTATATGTACACTATGGAATATTACTCATCAATTAAAAATGACAAATTTGATGATTTTATGACATGGATATACTCAGAAGAAATCATATTAGCAGAAACAAGTCAGAAAGAAAAAGACTGAAACCAAATGATTTCACCAATATATGGGATATAGTGAAAAAAATTGCAAAAGCCATGAGGAAAAGTCAAAACAACTAAGCACCAAACTGAAGCACACAACTTTGGGCAAGGGGGCAAGGGGGGAGTGGTGGGGAGGGTTGGGGGGGTGAAACCCTAGGATTACTATGATGTGAAATTTATATATAAATAAATTTTTAAAAATTTTTAGAAATAAACTAGAGAACATTTGTATGATTTCATTTATATAAAACTATAGAAAATGCAAGGTAATCTAATTTGAGAAAAAGCAGATTGACAGGATAGATATGCAAAGATAGGATGCAAAGATAGGATGCAAAAAAAGGAATAAGGCTTAAAGAACACAGAAATCTCAGTGGATGATGGAAATGTTACTTAAAAAGTCATGGTTTCATGGGTGCGATACATCAAACCTGATAAACTTGTATTCTTTAAATATGTACAGTACAGTGTACTTCAATTATATCTTTTAAGCTTGCTGTTAAGCTTGCAAAATGTTAAAAAAGAATATTTTTAAAGAAGACTATAGTTTTTTTTTTTTTATGATCTAATCTGAAGTGAAAGGTTGAATAGGATGGTAAATAGGAGCAGAGAGCTCCAGTTGAGTTGTAGTGCTAACAGAAGAGACTATTACATATTCCCTAGTCAGGCTTGGTGCCCTGGAAGAGAGGAGAATGCAGAGACTTTAAGACTAAAGATGCCAAGCACTTTATTCTATCTGCTGTGTTATTCTCTGATGTAATCCCCACACTTAAATTACGTATCAATTAAAAATGACAAATTTGATGATTGTGTGGTAACATGGATGTACCTAGAAGAAATCATATTGTCAGAAACAAATCAGAAGGAAAAAGACAGAAACCAAGTGGTTTCACTAATATATGGACAACCAAACAAAAGTACACAACTGGCAGGGGGGTGGAACCAGCTGGAGTGGCCAGGGCAGCAGGGAGGTGGTGGGTGACCCCCAGGGCTCACAATGATGTGAAATATATATATATATATATAATTTTTTTAAAGGTTAAAAAAGAAAAAATAAAAACATTTTGAATCTTTAATACAAAAATGTAATGACCCTGATGAGTGCTGTTTATAGGATGCAAAGGACTTACAAATAGATTCAAGATAATGAGAAAAGAAACTTAAAATATGCAATAAGATGCAGGATTTACAGGAAGCACAAAATCAGAGTCTGAATTGACCCCATGAAACATCTGACTTTAAAGAATTCCCACTGAGTTTGTGTAAGAGTCCCATTCCAAAGAGAATGGGGTTTCGGCTAGAGTCATTTGACTCTAAAAGACAGGAAGTTGGAGCCCAACTTCCTGTGATCTCATATCACATCTGAGATATGAGTATGTCAAAGGTCAGGGTCACATTATTCTAGCTGCACTGTGGTCACTGCTCCTTCTAACAGACTTCTTGTGGAACGTGAAAACAGGTTGAGAGATGTGCTATTGCCCACCCTCTTGTGTGCCAGAGGGGGCTAGAGAGATAGGACGTGTTCTACTTATCGGAAGCTCCATCTTTCAACCTGCAAGAGATGTCCACCCTCTAGTGTGCCAGAGGGGGCTAAGAGATAGAAGGTGTTCCTCTTATCTGAAGCTCCATCTCTCAACCTGCTTCCACGTACCACATTTCTCATCTGTGACCAGTCAAAGAGACTGAAGTCAATGGCCTTTGGATTTTTGGTCAGCAGTTTCACAGATGAGTGGATACCCTGGGGAAGGAAGAAGTGATGAACAGTAAGAAGGAAAAGCAGCTTTCAATTTTTAATGACATCACCCAGGCACTGACATGTAGATACAGTGATGAAAAAGATATACAATTCTTCTATTCCCAAAGTGGATAGGCCTCAAAGAATGTAGACATTAACTAGGACAATACATATCATAGTAAAAGTAAATGAAAGAGGTGTGACTATGAATTAAAAGTAACAGAATCTAGAGGACTTCCCTGAGAAGTGAAGGTAAAGATGACTAGGGATTGAGACCCTGACATCAAAACCTCCAGTCTTTGCAGAACAGGACCCATTTCTATATCCCCCGTCAATGATGTCTATACAAACTACTGAAAGCAACACGTGGGCATTTGACAAGCAGTATACTGCCTTGAATATTGACCTCAATAGTAGATTTGTTGCTCCCTACTCTTGAGATCCCAAACTGATGAAACATCAGGCATTGGCATTATACTTGAACAACATATATCAAATCCTGTCTTCCTGGGAGCTATGAATAAAATAACAGAAAATAGCTACAGATGGACACATGGACAGTGGCAGTGGATATATTTCAGTCTCCCCACTTTGTCATGGAACTATTTATTCCTCTTTTGCACCTATGTACAGACACTCAACCATGAATCCCACCATCAGGAACATTTTTGTGCAAGTATCTAAATGGGCTTATTCTTCTATACAGTAGTTTGTGATAGACAGTATCATGGAGCATGGCTCCCAGTAGTCTACTCTCTTTCCCACAATGACTCCAGGCTTGGCCATGTGACATACTTTGAGCAGTACAATATTAGCAGGAGTGGAAAGAGAAGAGATTTGATAAGTACTTGCCCACTGTATCTTGTCCCAGAAGGTTCCCAATTGGACCCCAGCTGCAATATTCTAGATTTGCAGCTTTCTGGTGGTAAGAGATGGGGCCACGTAGAGAAGATCTAAGCCACCCAATCACAACACTAAAGCTTCAGATATGCGAGACACACTTTACAAAGAGTGCAGCCATGAACCCATATGAATGAACCCAGTAAATACCACAGCAGCAGATAAATTATACAACTAAGACCAAACAAGCAAAGGGCCATGAGGTAGAATTGTTACTGCCTTATTAGAATGGCAGTGATTGCTTCACAACAATATTTATCATGTAATGTTACTCTTGGCCCTTATTTCCTATCAAGAAAAGCCAACAATATAAAACCAAATATAGTCTCCTTTGCAAATCATTGACAGTTGTGATATAGTCCCACCAGACTTTGGGTACTCTGAGAAGATGTGTTTTAAGGGGTTTTTGTTTGATTTTGTTGTATTGTTTTTGTTTTTTCCAGTTGTGCTGCAAGAAAATTTTGAATTCAGGACCATTCTTGGTAAGTGGTAAATGAGGGTTCTATGACAGTTGTGGCAACAAAAGAAGCATTTTTTCAATGACTTCATTTAAACATAATAAATCAGCACAGAGTATGCATATTTTATTATCAAATTTTACACAGTTGTCTGGGTGTTTATTTCGATGGAACCTTCACCTTCACCACAAACATAAAAGACAAGATGGAAAAGAGCAAAGGATAAGAAAAGTACCTCAGAAGAAATTGTCTAGTGGGGACATAGCAAGTACCTTAATATATCAACAATTTCACCTTCACCATAAACACAAAAGACAAGATGGAAAAGAGCAAAGGATAATTGTCTAGTCTCAGACCAGCCAATAGCAAGGACACAACAGTCTTCCTATCTTGCAGACAGCCTCAAGGTATTCCTTTAAACTCCTTTAACTTTTAGGAATATGCCTTTAACCTTTAACTTTTAGGAATACAAACTCCTTTAGCTTTTAGAAATATCCTTTATGAAAGTGGGGACATACCATGTAACTTCAAATCTGAGTCCTTGAGTAAAGGTTGGGCAAGTTGCACACTTCCATTCTCCACTGCACAAAGTTCTCATATGTTATGTATATAGCATATATTTCTGCTCAGATTATACCCAGTTGTTTGCATCTAACGTCCACCCAAACTCCCACATCCTGCCATTTTAACATTGCATGGAGTGCACTTGACCTCCTGATACTCTTTTTTGTTTTTATAACTGCCATGTCTGCTTGCATCCTGGAGTCCTCTTCTTCATTCTGTCTTAAGCAAAAAATTAAACACATAGAAATGAGAAAAACAAAACCAATGAAGAAAGAGTGCAACAACTCCTCAGACTCTATGCCCAGACTCTAGGGCTTTTGAAAACTTGTTTGCCACAGTAACCACAGGAGTGCTGGAAAAAACTTAGACTTTGGGGTTTTCTGGGAACAGATGACAGAAATGTCTCAGACTTGTTTCTGCCACTTCTTCTATGTCCAAGAAACATATGTCTCTTCCCTGCCTGAACTCAGAAGGTCTCTGAGCAATCTGAGTACTACATAGCAACAATTATGATGCCTGAAAGAGGTACATGCCAAGTCTCTGGACCACTCTCCTACTGTCTGAACCTTAAGAGAAAAACTCAATCCCCCAAATTTGCCAACAGAGCTAGACAGTAGTTGAGGAAGGAAATTGCAATCCAGGCATTTACGGAAGCACTATAGTGGAATATGCCTATATTTGACAATGATTGCAAATCCCTCATCTTAAGCATCTAGCACCAAAATGCAAATGACATTCTGATTGAGAACTCCCTAGTCCCCAACTTAGAGGCTGGGTTCCTGGGCCACAATTCCATGCTGATTCTTGATCTCCAGTCATCTTGATTGTTGATGAGATTTAACCAATACAATAGACCACAGAATCCACAGTCAACATTCTAAGACAATTCACTGCAACCTTTAATTTTAATAGAAAATAATATTGCAGGATTGGGAAGAAAAACCTTTTTGCATGGTGTGCAGATAAAAATACAGAAACATAATGAGGAGTCACAGGAATCCACATCAATCAATGCATCAAAATGAAATCCAAGGGCAGCTCTAATGCTGTAGAGATAAGTAAATAACCAAAAGAACATTTAACATAGCAGTCTTAATGATGTTCTCTGCAATTAGGGCAGTAATGGGTAAACAAAATAAGAATTACAAGGACAGAGAACATGTGAAAAGGTTCCTAACAGAAATTATATAGTCAAAGTGTAAAATAATTAAATTAAAAACAAGAGAGGGGTTCACCAATTGACTTAATAAAGCAGAGGACCAAATCAGTAAGCTAGAAGACAGGGGAGTGACAAGCTTCCAAAAATAGCAACCAAAACAATAATCTTTTTTCTTAATGAAGAGACTTATGGGAAAGCCTCAAAAGGAAAACCATTATATCATAGGACTTTATGTATTATATATCATGTAATTGACAGGAAGGTATAGAAATATTTGAATAAATAATAGTTGAGTAGTCCCCAAACTGAGGAAATAAACAGACATCCAAATTCAGGAAGTTCAAAAGTTCCAGACAAAATAAATTAAATAGCAGCTTACCAAGACATATAAAAGCAAAAGATCACACACGGGAATCCCATAAGACTATCAGTAGATTTCACAGTCTAAACTTACTAAGACAGAAGTAAATGATATGGTATATTCAGATTGCTGAACAGAAAAGACCTGTAATCAAAAAACATTCTACCTTGCTAGGGTACCATTCATAACTGAAAGAGTACTAAGAACTTTCAAACTAGTCAATGGAACTCATCTCCACTAAACAGGCCCTGTAAGAAATATAAATGCATGTCTGTAAAAAAAAATACATCAAAAACAATATATAGGGAGAAGAATAAAAAGGACTGCTAGGATAAGCTTAGATCTACCTCTTTCTGTTATAAAATATGTTAAAAGCATAAAACCCTATATATAAAACATATTGCAACCTTAGAAGCATTTTGAAGAAACAAATAAGAAAAAAAACAGATTCCAGGCATTACACAAAAAGGAGAACATTAAAGGTCAGGGACGGAATAAAAGAATAGCAACAAATATAGAAACAAAGAGCAAATGACAATAAGTATATATCAATAATTTCCTTAAATGACATTTGTGACTGAATAGATTGGAAAGCAAAGCTCACTTTTCTATTGTGTACAAGAGGACTCCTCTGAGTTCCAAAGATATACACAGTAAAAGTTTAGAAAATAATCCCACAAGCAATTAGCATTCTAAAAAAAAAAAAAACAGGTGACTCATATCTATGTCAAATGAAAATCCTACAGATGAAAACAGAACAAGAGACAGGGATGAACATACTCATCAAGAAAATATAACACTCAGTAATATATATGCATCATAATATATAAATGGCTGTTAATAGAAATAGAGACATTAAGAGCAACACATTAATAGTGGAAGATTTTAACACCCCACTTACAAAATTGGGCAGTTCAACCAGACAAAAATCAACAAGGAAATATCAAACTAGGAAATAAAACATATGGACTTGATAGATATTTACAGGGCATCTTCTCAAGTATACATGGAATGTTCTTAAAGATAGACCACATGCTGGATTACAAAACAAACTAATAAATTATGAGTATTGAAATCAATCAGAGAAGTGTCTTCTCTGACCCCCATGTTATAAAACCAGAAATCAATGACAATCAGAAAAAAAGAAAACCATCAACTATGTAGACACTAAATACCATATTACTAAGTATCAGGTCAACGAGAACATCAAAAGATAAATTTAAAATACTAGGGACAAATGAAATAAAGACATACACTGCTAGAACCTATGTAGCACATTACAAGTAATACTGAGAGGGAGTTTATAGCAAAATAGCAATACAGTCAAGCAAGGAAAATCTGAAGTACACAATCCATCACTATATCCTTAAAGAAGAAGAAAAAGAAGAAAAACTAAAATCAACATTCATTTGAAAAAAGGGAGAAAATTAGGGTGGAATTTAGTAAAATGGTTATCAAAAACTTGGTAATGAAGATCAATGAAATCACAAATTGTTTCTATGAAAATAAAGTAAAATTTACAAACTTTAACTAAGCTCAATAAGAAAACAAAGGGAATGAAAGCCCTAATAAATATAATCAGAAATGAATGATAAATAATGGGATACCAAAGAAGTACCAAATAAATAAATGGTTACAATGAACATTTTTATGCCTATAAAATGTATAATCTATAAAAATGAACAAATTTTTTAAATCATACAAGCTTCTGATACAAAATCAGGAAAAAAGAGAAAAATTAAACATTGATAGTAAAGCTATCATTATTTGCAGTTCTGATAATACATAGAAAGCCCTAAAGACTTGAGTAAAAAAATTAATAAAAATAAGTCATTAAAGTGCAGACTACAAAATCAATACACAAACATCTGCTGTGCTTTTATACACAAATGAAATGCAGAGCAATAAAGAAAATACTCATATCTAAAAGAACTAAATACTTAAGGATAAACCACTAGGAAATGAAAACCCTATACAATGAAAGCTGTAAGACATTGTTAAAATAAATAGAAAGTACCAAGAAACAGATATTCAGTGGTCATGAATTGGAAAGTTAGCATTGCTAAAATGGCCATCGTAATTAAAGCAATATACACATTTAATGCAATCCCTGTTACATTTCAATGGTATTCTATAAAGAAATAGAGCAAAAAGTGAAATTCATAGGGGACCCCAAAAGACCCTGAAAAGCCAAAGCAATTCTGACAAAAAAAAAAAAAATTGCTGCTATCATATCCCAGATTTCAAACTATATGACCAAGCTACAATAGCTATGGTACTGGAAAACATATGGTACTGGAATAAAAATAGGCATACAGACCAGTGAAACAGAAATAAGGGCACAGAAATAAGGTTACACATGAACAGCTCATCTATAGCAAAAGACCCAGGAATTAACACTAGAAAAAAGGAAAATATCTTCAATCAATAATGTTGGAAAAACTGTAAAGCCACAAGCAAAAGAATTAAACTAGATTGCTATCCTAGACACATACAAAAAAAAAAATTAACTCACATGGATTACAGACAGAATGTAAGACCTGTGACCATAAAATACTTAGACTAAAACACATAAAACACTCCACAACACAGGCTTCAAAAAGTCTTTGGAGAGTTTTCCCCAATAGCAAGATATACAAAAGTAAATATAAATAAACGAACCATATCAAACTAAAACTTTACATAGAAAAGACCATACTGAATGAAAGAAAATATCTCTTATATCTGACAAGTGGTTTATATCTACAAAGAACTCACACAACCCAACAACAAAATGAAAATCATTCATTCAAAAAAGTAAACAGCTAAATTATCACTTCACCAAGGAAGACAAATAGATGGCCAACAGACACATGAGGAAGTGTTCATCACCACTTATCATTAGGGAAGTGCAAATCAAACCACAATGAAATATCACTTCTCATCTGTGAGAATGACCTATTTCAAAGATACCACAAGCAACAAATGTTTCACAGTTGTAAAGAAAAAGTAATCTTTGTACACAGTTAGTAGGAAAAGATATTGGTCCAGCTTCCATGGAAAACACTATGGAGATTTTTCAATACTAAAATAAATCTACCATGTAATCTGACAATTCCACTCCTAAGTATCTCTCTAAAAAATACAAAGACACTAATTTGAAAATACATATACATGCCTATGTTTATTGAAGTACTAATTTTCGCTATTTACAATAATACTCTTCGTGACCAAAAGAGGATTGCATAAAGAAAGTATGGTATATATGCATAACCAAGCACTGCTCAGGTATAGGAAAAAAATGGTTAAATATTTTATTTGTCACAATATGGATGGAATTGAAGGGGATTATGGTGAAACAAATACCAAATTACTTCACTCACACTCATATGTGACACATAAAGAAACTAAGTAAATGAACAGAGAAAAACAAACCAAAACAAACTCTTGGAATCTGACTCCAGAACAGAGGCTACCAGAGGGGGATTGAGGGAGAACAGAGGGTTGAGTGGTCCAGTGGATGCAGTAAAGGATTACAGCAATTTTAAAATGCAGAGCATTGTAAAACAACATTACTTCAATAAAAACTTAAGGAAAACATGAAAGAAAAAAGAAAGGATTGACATTTTGTCTTTGTATTTTTCAGTCTTTTCCTTTTTTGTTTAACAGTTCTGGAAGTTTTCATATTTACCACCACAGAACTTCTTTCCTCAGCAGTGTCCAGTCCACCAATAAGCATCAAAGGTACTCAATTTTTTTCCAGCTTTTTTTTTTTTTTTTTTTTTGAGACTACGTTTCGCTATTTTTGCCCCTGGAACCGCAGGCTCACATTGCCCGGCGTACCACAGACTCAAGCAATCCCCAGCTTCCTAGGTAGCTGAGATTACAGGCGCGTGCCACCACGCCCAGCTGTTTGTTTGGTTTTTTTTTTTTTTTTTTTTTTTTTTTTTTTTTTTCTGAAACTAGGTCTCGCTATGGGCCCCAGGTGGAACGCGAAGGGGCTGCTTCATAGGCTTAAGCTTACAAGCAGAGCCACCATGCCCGGCCTTTTTCTAGCATTTCTTAATGATGCGTTCTCAGAAGCATTCTGTCCCACCACCTCAGAGTACTCGCGGAGTAGCCTCAGAGTACTCTCTGGAAACTCAGTGAGTATTCCAAGGAAAAACAAAATGTGGAGAATAATGCAAGGTTTTAGAGCCTGTCTATGATGTGTTTATTTCACCAGGAACTTGGTAACATGAACACGGCTAATTGAAGGGAGCCTCAAGAATGCAATAATGTAGTAAATGAGAAGACTGAAAATGAGTTTGGTAAACATCTAGCCAACTTCCATTATGCTGTGAAAAGGGTAGACAGCAGGGACTAGTCAAATCTTTACTCCCTACATTATTGTGTTATAAAGGATTAATGTGCATTAACCACTGAGTATATTTCTCAGGAAAACCTCACCTAAATTGTAACTAGTCAAAAACTTCCCTGAGAAAATAATTTTGACATGTTTTTCTGACAAGAATCTTATCTTGAATGTAATTATAACTTCTAAATCAATGAGAAGAAAAGAAAAACAACCAATTTTTAATGTGCAATAGATTTTAGAAAGTCTGTCATAGAAGATAGCAAAAAGGTCAAGAAGTATAAGAAAAAATAAAAGAAATTCCTTTCTTATCAGGAAAGTTCAAATTAAAGGCTAAATGAGACACATCAGAATGATAGCAGTTTAAAGTTTCAACTGCTATTTTTTAAAAACTGAAAATACAACTATTGGAGAGAACATAAAGCAACTGGAATTTTCATGTTTTAGTAGGACTATATAACATTATAATCACTTGGAGAACTTATTGACAGTTCCTGACGAACATGCTTCTAAACTGTAACATGTAAATTTTTAGCTTAGAAGTTCAAAATAGTTGAAGATATATATCTACAAAGATTCTGGTATCTGAGTTTTCTTGAAACTGCATTTATAGTAAAAAAACGATTTAAAATGTCTAATAAGAGTTTTTTAAGATAATGTTATTAGATGGTACCAACACTAAAGGTTTATGGTAACATGAAATATGTCTGGATATGATTTTTAAAATTAAAATCCTTGACTTTTGACAAATATATACACCATTATAATCATGGTATAAAACTGCAAACTTGGTGGGTCCTCACCCATATACTTAGAATTACAAAACACAACTCAAACTCAGAGCATAACAACAGGGTTTATTTATAAGGAGAAAAATGAGAGGAGGAGGAGGAGGAAGAGAAGGAGAAAGAGGAGGAGGAGGAGGAAGAAGAAGAGGAGGAAGAGGAAGAAGAAGAAAGCTTCCAAGTCACAAATGTCTATTCTGTCCTATCCTGATGGTGTCCAGAGTGTACAGTGGTTAATCCAAACCAAAAGCTGCTCATGAAAGATGGCATAGTCCCTTCAGTGAGAGCCTAGAAATGGTGGCAAACCAATAGTGGACAAGGAACCAACTCACAGTGGGTGGTATTACAAGGTAGCAATCCAGTAGACAGTAGCAGTAACCCAGAGGGCAGTGCCACAGGCAACTGTGTCAGGAGACAGATCTAGAGGTAGCACAGGCACGTGCCAATGGTGATGCACAGTATGCAATCCAATCTTGTTAGGAGATGCTATCAGGTGACTGTATCACCAGATCAGAAGATAAGATCTTTTCAAGCAAGAGTTGAGCAAGAGTGCCCAAATACCTCTGCTTTACAGCCTTGCATTTTATGGTTTTTAGGATGCCTTCACTCTTCCCTAAAAGTGCAAGTTTCAAACTTGATCAATACGTTTCAAAATTGGCACAAGTTTCAAAATCCAAACCTCAAAGGCTATGAAACCTATTCTACACCAGGGTCAGCCATTGCCACTGTATCACCCAACAAAAGAAGCTGCCAAGCGCCTCTTACAGATATAAAACATTTCTACCAATCCTTAAACATTGCTCATGGTTCTTTAATCAAGTGCCTCCTCCCTCACTTCTAGGACCCACCGATCTGATTTCTGTTCCCATAGATTTGTGCTTAACAGGATGTCGTACAAAAGTGTCATATTTTAAGAGGATTTTTGTATTGTTTCTTTCCCTCAGCATGTTTTTCCAATTCATTCATGATACACATATAAGTAGTTAACTCCTTTATATTTTTTAGTAGGATCCCACTATATATGCACTTTCACACCCACTCAACACTGGTTGTTAATAGAGTTATTTCCATGTTGGGTCAATTGTGTGTAAACTTGTATAAATATGTATACATAAGTGTGCTTCTGCACATGTTTTTAATACTACTGGGTGAAAATCTAGGAGTAAGATTGTTGAGTCATAATTTATGAGGTTCTTTAATTTTGTAGGAAACTGCTTGTTTCCAAAGAGGCTATAGTAATTTGCATTTTTATCAGCAATGAATAAGAGTTCTAGTTATTCTGCATCCCTGTACAGGACTTACTAATGTTAGTTAGCTTTAATTTTAGTCATTTCAAGTGATGCATAAAATAATTTCTATTATAATTTGCCCATACCTAAAACTAATGATACTGAACATCACTCATGTTTATTTGATATATGTGTAAAACTAATAATACTGAAAATCATCACCATTAAATTTTATTCCCTGTATTTACATATATCCATGTGATATATATATATATCTCCATATGATATATGTAAAATCTTTTTTGTGAAGTGACTGTTCAATTTTTTTTTGCTTATTATATATGTGGTTGTATGATTTCTAGCAAACAATATCTGAAAATTTTTTCTTTAAAAAAAACATTATCCTGCAATACATTTTACAAATCATCTCTCCCAAAATAAAGGTGTCTTTTAACTTTTCAAAGTCTCTTTCAAAGAGCAAAATATTTTAATTTCAGTGAGGTTTAAATTGTGGGTTTTTTACATTTATAATCATTATAGCTAATTTTTTCTGGGTCCGATAGAAGAATTCTTTACATAACCCAAAGTCACAAAATCTTTCTGCTTTTAATTTTTTGGAAGTAAAATTTTAGTATGAGCCTTTGTCAATTTATTCCCTTTCATCTCTAAATTCATGTTCTTTGCTTGTATGTTGTCCTGTTAAATAATTTTCCTTTTCTTTTTTGGCAATGTTACTTGTCAGCAGAGGTTAATGGGGAGACATCATAAAAGGAGAGAATTTTTGCTTATTAGTTCTAGAGTACCCACACAACAGTGCCCCACAGTACAAGTGATTTCTCATCATTGACTTCTGAATTGCACAGTGTCATAAAACCACAGCCAGTTACAACAGTCCAGGGAAGCCCCAAGGACACCTGTGCTGGCAAGCACTTCCAATGTGACATCTCTCTATGAAATGTTGCAGAAGGCAGTTTTCTAACCTGTTACATCAACACAGCACCAAGGTAACTTTTTTGCTATCCAGGTATTCAGAGTCATATCTGCCAAACAAGGATTCAGCCCAAAGGATAGGGCTCTCTTCTTGAACCCACTCTATCTCAGTCCTGGAGGAAGGTGCTGCTCCTGGTATCTGCCTTGTTTCTATTATTCTATGCTTACAGGCTAGCGCATTCTTATTCTAGTCCCACAATATAAATAATATAAAGTCAGTAACTTTTATAAAATTATTATTTATTTTACTTTACATCATTGTCTACCCCGAGGTTCCCCAACAACTTTTTCAGTAATTCTTACCTTAACTTTTCCTGTTGGGAAAAAGTCAGTTAAAGGCCACCAGCTTGCACCCTGAAACCCAGCACGGCTCAGGCTGAGACCTGTGCAGACTGAGTTTTACTAGCCCAGGGAAACCCAATTTGGCGGAGATGAGCCTCTGCTCCAACAGCTGGGAGTGTCTCACTCAGGTGAGGCTTCCAGCCAGCACCCAGAGTATACTCCTGGTTGTCAAAGTAATGATCCTGGGAGATAATGCGGGGCTGTAATTTGCAACTGAATGGGCCTTGGCCCTTTAGGCTAGGTGCAGACTGAGATTTTTGGGCCTGGGAAAGTCAACTTGGAGGCCACCAGCTCACACCCTGAAGACCAAAAGTGCCGGCACTGTGCACCAGCTCTGGTGCAAACTTAGAAAACAAGGACATTCACTACCCAAGAGCATCAAGATACCCCAGTCAGATGAGTTATACAACAAGCCTAGATGCTTGGAGGCACTAAAAAATATTTAAGGTCCATCAAGCTGAACAAAGAAACAACAAAAAAGAAGACAGACAATACAATAGAAACAACATCTAGTCATACATCCATTATCTGAAAAGGAACTTGTCCCCCACAATAGCCAACTGAAACAAGATATAATCACTACAGCAGCAAAGCACAAAGGCAGAGTTAACCACAACTAGATAGGCTTCAACATGCCTAATACTGGAGCAATAGTCACTCAATATGTAGAGCAAGTCCAAAAGGAAAACACAGGAAGGAGGAAAAATACAAATAGTCAAGCAAGTCCTAAGAAAAATAACTCACTACCAAAGGATAAACAATATGTAGAAACCAACATGGATGACATGGAAGAAATGCTTCATATGTCAGACAAAGAATTCAGAATCAACATGCTAAAATCATCAAAGAGGCCAAGGAAGAGGGAGGGGAAAAGAGAAAGCAAGAGGGTAGAAGCTTTCAACGAACTAAAAGAAGTAGTAGAAAAATATAAAAGAATGCAGCAAAATGAGCAGTATCATTGACGTAACAAAAAATTAAATTGAAACCCTAAGTTGGAAGCTGTAGGAGATGCAATGCATAAGAGGAGAAATAGAAGAGCTAAACAATGCAGCGAAAAGTCAGGAAAGCAAATAAGAAGAAATAGAAGAAAGAATCAGCACAGTAGAGGATACAGAATTAGAGAGAATGAAGAAAGAGAGAAAAACAAAGAAAACAGAAGAAAAAACTAGATATCTGTCAGATACCTTAAATAAAACAAATATAAGAGTAATTGGAATACCAGAAGGTGAAGGGAAAGACATAGGATCTGAAAGGCTTTTCAATGAAATAATGGAGGAAAATTTCCCAAACATGAAGAAAGAAATGAAATAGACATACAAGACATAAACAGGACACCAAACTACTTTAATGAAAGAAGAAACACAGCAAGACACATAGTAAAACTTTCCAAAGACAAAAATAAAGAAAAAATTATGAGAATGACAAAAGAGAGAAAACAGACAACCTACAAAGGAAAACAAATCAGATTGACCTCAGATTTCTCCAGAGACACTCCAAGTAAGGAGAGAATGGGGCCACATCCTCAAAACACTCCAAGACAAAAAGTGCCAACCAAGAATAGTCTTCCCATCAAAGCTGTCCAGCCTTTATGAAGGGAAAATTAGAACCATCTTAGACAAACAAAAACTCCAGAAATTTGCTACCAACAAACCCCCTCTCCAAGAACTCCTGCAAGAAGCTCTAATATTGAAACCTGCAGAAGAATAAAAAGAAATAATAAAAAGAAAAGAAAGAACAAATCAAAACAGAACCCAAATGACCACCAGGACCCCATTGTTATATCCTCAAACATCAATAATTACTCTAAATGTCAATGGGCTAAACTCATCAATCAAAAGACACATCAATCAATCAAAAGTTGCAGGCTGGATTAAAAGACAGAACCCAACATTCTGCTGCTTCCAAGAAACACATTTGACCCCAAAAGACAATTATAGATTGAAGGTAAAAGAATGGAAAACAATTCTACAAGCAAATGGCTCCCCCCAAAAGGCAGGGGTAGCCATTCTGGTGGCAGACAAAGCAGATTTCAAAATTTAAAAAGTAACAGAAGATAAAGAAGGTCACAAACTAATGGTTCAAGGATCAACCAACAAAAAAGACATAACAATTATCAACATATACTCACAAATGAGGGTGCACCAAGATTCATAAGATAGCTACTACGAGAACTGAAAACAAATATAGATGAAAACACATATGTAGTATGAGATTTTAACACCTCACTCTCAACAAAGGACAGATCAAAAAAAAAAAACAAAAGCTACACAAGGACACAAAAGCCTTAAAAGGAGACCTAGACAAAATGGACCTAATAGACATCAACAGGACACTATAAAAAAAGGGAAAAGAATACACTTTCTTCTAAAATGCACATAGATCATTCTCTAAAATTGACCACATACTAAGCCACAAGGTAAAGATGAATAAATACACAAAGATTAAAATAATGCCAACTTTCTTTTTAGACCATAAGGGTATCAAATTTAAATCAACAATGAAAAGAAAGCAAGAAGAACATCCAACACTTGGAGAGTGAACAACATGCTACTAAAGGAAGAATGCATAATTGAAGAATTTAAAGAAGAAATTAAAACTTACTTCAAAGCAAAGGACAAAGAAGACACAGCATTCTAAAATGTCTGGGATGCAGCAAAAGCTGCATCTAAGAAGAAGGTTCATAGCGATACAGGCACATATCAAGAAACAAGAAAATAACCAAAAAGACAACGTAATCTACCAACTCGAAAAATTAGAAAAAGAGCAACAAAATAACCCAAAACCCAGCAGAAGACAAGATATAACAAAAATATAAGATGAAATAAATAGCCAAGAAGCCAAAAATATTATCCAGAAGATCAACAAAACAAAAAGCTGCGTCTTTGAAAAATAAGTAAAATTGATAAACCCCTTGCAAAGCTCACAAAGGAGAGAGAAAATTCCAATAAACAGAATCATAAATGAAAGAGGAGAAATTACAACAGACACAAAAGAAATCCAAAGGATAATAAGAGATTACTATGAACAACTATATGGAAATAAATGCAACAACCTGGATGAGATGAACAGATTCTTAGAAAGATTAACAACTCTCCAAAACTGAGCAAGGAGGATATAGAGAACTCAAATATACCAATCACAAGCAGTGAAATTGAAGCAGTTATTAAAACTCTACTGAAAAATAAGAGCCTAGGACCTGATGGCTTTACAAATGAATTCTACCAGACATTCAAAGATGAAATAATGCCTGCACTATTAAAGTTCTTCCAAAAAATTGAGAAAGAAGGAAAACTGCCAAACACAGTCTACGAAGCAAACATCACACTCATACCAAAACCAAATAAGGATAGCACCAAGACAGAAAACAATAGACCAATTTCCTTAATGAACACATATGCAAAAATTTTAAACAAACCGAAACCCTGGCAAACCAAAAAGAATGATGCATAAAAAGCATTATTCACCATGACCAAGTGGAATTTATCCCAGGGGCACAAGGATGATTCTACATCCAGAAATCATATAACATAATACACCACATCAACAAAGAGAAAAACAAAAACTACATGATAATATCAATAGATGCAGAGAAAGCATTTGACAAAGTCCAGCACCCATTCATGATAAAAGCCCTTGAAAAAAAATAGGGATTAAAGAAACGTACCTCAATATAATAAAAGCCACCTATGACAAACCTATAGCAAACATCATCCTAAATGGGGAAAAACTAAAATGATTCCAGTTAAGATATGGAACCAGGTAAGGATGCCCACTCTCCCCACTACTCTTTAACATTTTACTAGAAGTTCTAGTTAGAGCAATAAGGCAAGAGAAGGACATAAGAGGGATACAAATAGGTAAAGAGGAACTGAAGCTATCATTATATGCTGATGACATGATTCTCTCTATATATAACCCCCAAAATCCACAGAAAGATTGCTTGAAATTATAGACCAGTTCAGTAAGGTAGCTTGATACAAAATCAACACACAGAAGACAGTGGCTTTCCTTTATACAAAAAGCCAAATAGAAGAAGAAATCAGAAAAACCATCATATTTACCATCGCACCAAAAAAATTAAATACCTGGGAATAAAACTAACAAAACACATGAAAGAACTATACAAAGAAAATTTTAGAACTCTGCTAAAAGAGAGAGAAGAAAACATAAGGAAATGGAAAGACATTCCCTGTTCATGGATTAGAAGAAATAATATCATCAAAATGGCTATCCTGTCAAAGGCAATCAACAGATTCAATACAATCTCAATAAAAATCCCAATGACATTTTTTAAAGAGATAGAACAAAAAATACTGAAATTCATATGGAATAACAAAAGACCTTGAATTCAAAAAGACTTCTGACCAGAAAAAAAGAGAACAGAGGTATTACAATCCCAAACTTCAAACTATACTAAAAAGCCATAATAATTAAAACCGCTTTGTACTGGTACAAAAACAGACAATCAGAACAATGGAACAAATTGAGTGGCCTGAAATAAACCACACATATATAGTCAACTAATCTTTGACAAAGGGAGGGAAACTTACATTTGAACAAAGATAGTCTCTTCAATAAATGGTGCTGGGAAAATTGGACTAAGACATGCAAAACAATGGACCAAGACAACTCCCTCACACCATGTACAAAAATCAACTCAAAATAGATTAAACATCTAAATGTCAGACCTGAAATCATAACATACATAGAGGAAAACTTGGGCAAAACCCTCCATCAAGCACAAATCAGAAATCCCTTTCTGGAAACATCTACAGATGGCAAAAAAATGAAGGAAAACATAAACAAATGAGACTACATCAAACTAAAAAGATTCTGTACAGCAAAATAGACAACACAAAAAACTAAAAGAAGCCCAACTGAATGAGGAAAAAATTTTGCCCTCCTCAAGAGTGATAAGGATTTAATAACAAAGATCCACAAGGAACTCACACAATTAAACAAAAGCAAAACAAAAAGTCCTATCAAAAAATAGGGAGAAGAACTAAAAAGACACTTCTCCAAAGAGGAAACACAACTGGCCAACATGCACATGAAAAATTGCTCAACACCACTAGCAATAAGGGAAATGCAAATCAAAACCACCATGAGATACCACTTTACACCAGTAAGAATGGCCCACATCCAAAGAATGGCAACAACAAGGGCTGGTGAGGATGTGGAGAGAAAGGAACACTCCTACACTGCTGGTGGGAATGTAAACTGGTCCAACCACTCTGGAAAGCTGTGCGGAAGACCCTCAAATTAATGAAAATGGAACTACCATTTGACCCAGCCATTGCTCTCTTGGGAATCTACCCAAAAGAGACCTCAATGTGGGTACAAAGGGACACCTATGCTTGGATGTTTACTGCAGCACTATTTATAATTTCAAGGACTTGGAAGCAACCTAAATGCCCCAATACAGATGACACGATGGAATATTAAAATGACAAAATGATGATTTTATGACAACATGGATGAATGTAGAAGAAATCATATTAGCAGAAACAAGTCAAAAAAAAAGACAGAAGCCAAATGGTTTTACTAATATATGGGATATAGTGAAAAAATAAACAAAGCCTTGAGGAAAAGTCAAAACAAGCTAAGCACCAAACTGAAGCACACAACTTTGGGCAGGAGGGAAAGGGGGGATGGTAGGGAGGGTTGGGGAAAATCCCTGGAATTACAATGATGTGAAATTTATATATAAATAAATTTTTTAAAAAACTTTTCCTGTTTGGGAATGGCATGTCAATAAAAGATATTATATGGATAGTCATTGTCCTAAACCATACATTGAAAGGATTATTTGTTCTCTATTGTAGAATATTTGGGAACCCTGTTAAGAATAAATTAATCATGAAGCTATCATTATATACAGATGACATGATTCTCTATATAGAGAACCCAAAAAAATTCACAAAAAAACATGCTTGAAATAATAAACCAGTTCAGTAAGGTAGCTGGATACAAAATCAACACACAGAAGTTGGTATCTTTCCTATACACAAAAAACCGAGAAGAAGAAGAAGAAATTTAAAACGTCATCCCAGTTACCATTGCACCAAAAACAATTAAATACCTGGGAATAAAACTAACAAAGCATGTGAAAGATCTAGACAAAGAAAACTTTAAAATACTGCTAAAAGAGATAGAAGAAGACATAAGGAAATGGAAAGACATTCCCTTTTCATGGATTGGGATAATTAACATCATCAAAAGGCCATCCTAGCAAAAGCAATCTACAGATTCAATGCATTCTCAATAAAAATCCCAATGACATTTTTTAAAGAGATAGAAAAACAATTAAAGAAGTTCATATGGAATAACAAAAGACCTTAAATATCAAAAAGCCAAAAAAAAGAGAGAATGGAGGCCCAACTATCCCAGACCTCATGTTATACTAAAAAGCCATAATAATTAAAAGAGCATGGTACTGATACAACAACAGATAATCAGATAATCGAACAGAATTGAGTGCTCGGAAATAAAACCACACATATATAGTCAACTAATCTTTGACAAAGGGAGGGAAACTTATATTTGAACAAAGATAGTCTCTTCAATAAGTTGTGCTGGGAAAATTGGACTAAGACCTACAAAAAAAATGGACCAAGACAACATCCTCACACCTTGTACAAAAACCAATTCAAAATAGATAAAAGATTTAAATGTCAGTCCTGAAACCATAACATACGTAGAGGAAAACTTGGGCAAAACCCTCCATCAAGCACAAATCAGAAATCCCTTTCTGGAAACATCTACAGTTGGCAAAAAAATGAAGGAAAACATAAACAAATGGGACTATATCAAACTAAAAAGATTCTGTACAGCAAAATAGACAACACAAAAAACTAAAAGAAGCCCAACTGAATGAGGAAAAATTTTTGTCCTCCACAAGAGTGATAAGGGTTTAATAACAAAGATCCACAAGGAACTCACACAATTAAACAAAAGCAAAACAAAAAGTCCAATCAAAAAATGGGGAGAAGAACTAAAAAGACACTTCTCCGAAGAGGAAATACAACTGGCCAACATGCACATGAAAAATTGCTCAACACCACTAGCAATAAGGGAAATGCAAATCAAAACCACCATGAGATACCACCTTACACCAATAAGAATGGCCCACATCCAAAGAATGGCAACAACAAGGGCTGGCGAGGATGTGGAGAAAAAGGAACACTCTTACACTACTGGTGGAAATGTAAACTGGTCCATCCACTCTGGAAAGCTGTGTGGAGGGCCCTCAAATTAAAGAAAATGGAACTATCATATAATCCAACAGTTGCTCTCTTGAGAATCTACCCTAAGGAGACCTCAATGCTTGTACAAAGAGACACCTGTGCTCAGATGTTTATTGCAATGCTATTTATAATCGCAAGGATATGGAAGCAAACAGAGTGTCCAAAAACAGATGAATGGATGAAAAAAATGTGGTATATATACACAATGGTATATTACTCATCAATTAAAAATGACAAGTTGGATGATTTTATGATAATGTGGATGGATGTAGAAGAAATCCTATTAGCAGAAACAATTCAGAAAGCAAAATACAGAAACCAAATGGTTTCACTACTATATGGGACATGGGAAAGATAAACAAAAAAATCATGAAGAAAAGTCAAAACAAGTCAACAACCAAATTGAAGCACACAACTTGGGGGGGGCAGGGTGGGAATGGTCGCGGGGGCTGAACCCCAGAGATCACAAAGATGTAAAAATTAATATAAATTATTTAATATTTAAAAAAAGAAGCAATTGCAGGTCCATTTGTTTCTGACAATTATATTTTATTCCATTCATGTATCAACTATTATTTCACATGATCTTGATTATTGTGACTTTACCTTAAATGTTTTGTTTTTGTTTTTTTTTTCTGAGACTAGGTCTCACTATTTTTGCCTGTGGAATCGCAAGTTCACATTGCCCGTGATACCACAGACTCAAGCAATCCCCAGCCTCAGCTTCCCAGGTAACTGGGATTACAGGCACACACCACCATGCCCAGCTATTTTGTGGAACTAGGTCTCGCTATGTGTCCCTGGCGGGACTTGAACCATGATCCCTGGCCCTCGCCACGGCTTTCTAGGCTTCCACTTAAAGGCATGCGCCACCATGCCGGCCCTATGTTAAATCTTGAAATCAGTTACTTTGAATACTCTGTGACTGCTTTTCTCTCTTCTGTATTGTTTTGTTTATTAAGTTTTATGCTTTCTATGTTGAATCAGCTTACTAATTTCTACTGAATTTAGTAAATAGACAATGATTGGATTGAACTAAATTGAACATTGAGTCTTTAGATCAATTTGAGGTTAACTCATGGTGATGGGAGAATTTCAGGGTATACAACAGTGTAAAAAATACATATATAATATATATTCTAAAATAAATAAATAAACAAACAAACAGAGACCAATTTGTACATGCTTTGGAATTTTTCTACTACCTTAGTCAATTTGACCTACTCCAGCAAAGTACTATCCCGAGTGGCTTACATACAACAGAAACTTATCTCTCACTTTTTGGAGGCTGAAAAATCTAAGACCAGGGTTCCAACATGTCAAATCCTGGTAGCAGTTCTCTTCTGTTGTCAACTGATTCTCCCTGGCCTTGCTTATAAAGGTACTAAATCTATACACGAGTGCTCCACCCTCGTTACATAATTAACTCTTATGAATATATTGTCATTTTCTGAGTAAGCCCCCACCCAGCCTCACAGGCAAGAAAGCAAAGTCACTTGCATAAGCATAAGGTAAAAACAGACTCAATCATATAACCTATGCAGAAATTCTGCTGCCTGAATATAAAACCAATCTTTTCACATTCACTGGTGACCATGGAACCTGGTAAAGAAAATTTAACAATGGTTTCAGTTTACCCCCTGCTTCCCGTTATTGCATTGGGGAAGAATGCAATAATGTTTTTCTCATAGTGTTTATTAAGGCACAATAACTAAAATATCAGCTAACATTTTTGGTATATGCCCTTTATCAGGTTATGAACATTCCTGCTTAGTCTCAATTTTTATCATGAATGGATCTTAAATTCTATAAACTAACTATTGTGTTTTTATTGAGACCATTTGATTTTTCTTTACCTATTGATATGCTTAATTGCATCACTTGATATTCTAATTTTGCACTAACTTTGTATTTATAGTACTGCCAACCTATTGCTTAACCTAAAACCTCCCTCTACATAGCTCCCAAAAGGTGACTACATTGATTAGATATGACTACAGAAGAAATTTTAATTTGTTAAGATTTATTAATAAGCTTTGAAGTTCATTCAGTCTTTCAAAAAGCATTTATTAAATACTAGGGAGATAGATCTGTGCTTGACTTTCTAACAAGATTGTCCTGGCTTAACTGCATGTTAGCTCTATGACTTTCAACATGTCATTTAGCTCTTCAAAATCTTGTCTTCTTAAATTCATCAAACAGAAATAATAATTGCACATGTCTACATTCCTACAGGACACACTTTCTTCAGTCAGCTCTCATGTCCCCATTTCTCAGACGCCTTCCCTGACCATCCAAGAAATTATGATGATTCTTTACTCCCTTCTTCCATATTCTCCTTATTCAGCCTTTTCCTGTGACACTTGGAGTATGAATTTATACTTTCTGAGACCTCTCAGGATAATCAAGTCTCTGAAAGTTATTATCTGCTTTGAACACAAACCTAAAAACCTAGGATTATGCAGAAATGTAGATATGGTAAAAATGTATGTTAAATGAGAAATAAATTAATAGTGATTGTAAATAGAAAGACATAAACTTTGCATGGTAAATACTAATTAAAATTGACTATTTACGTGTGTTCTTCACTGCACGTGCTCATATATACTTCTGTCATGAATCATCAGGTGTGGTACACTCAAACAGGTAATTTGAGGAGAGTAGTAAATGGGTTCTTAACACAACATCATTTGCAGTGGGAAAGTTTCAAGGGAGAACCAGGAAAGGGATGCCCTTGGGACTGGAATATTAGAAAGTTCTGTCACCATTAGCCTAAGGTGCAAGGAGGGGGAGTATTTATAAAATGCAGAAAAGGCCATCTCTGGCAGAGGGATGCCACCCCAGGGGAAATAAATACACTGAAACCATTGCTCTCCAGCCATTAGTTGAGCCCAAAAACTAGAAGACAAGGAAATGCCACTGAGGCACTCCATAAAGTATATCCCCTCAGGAACAAAACAGAGTGCAGAGGTGGACCATAAAGCTAAAAAGAAGCATGGATACTTTACAACACCTGTAACAAAAATCAACTGAGTTTAAATTCTCAACATCCAGGGAGTTTTACGAAGTGCTACCCTTCTAGGCTACCTTTCACAAACATCTTTTACCTAATCGTTTCTCTCTTTTACCTGCTGGCTACAGAGAGTTGCCTAGCTAGAGTGTATGTCTTGGGTGAAAGACTTTATTCCTTCAAGAGTCTATGAAGAGGACATTCATACATACAGCTGTGGCAATGCTCCCAGGCAATTTCCTGATTCTGTCTCCTGATCGGCATTTCTTGCCATATAAAATAAAAGAGAGCTGTGCACTCGGCAGCCTCCTGTGCTCATGCTGCAGTACAGTATGTCTGTGCATTGTTAAGCAGCTGCCACAATTTCCCCCAGAGGTTGCTACATTTCAGGGCTGGATGAGGTAATGGGGATATTCAACCCAAGTTAAGCTTGTAAAAGTGCTTTGGGAATCTTTGGAATGAAAAGAACCATGCATGCCCAAAGAGTTTGTTATTAATTACACAATGTATGCCCAGGGTTAGAAAAAAATCTCTGCGTGAGTGTTCCCACTAGTAAATATGACTACTCATTGCACAGACAAGATTAATCTGAGGAGCCATGCTGCTGGGCACTGAGCTCCCAGCCATCCAGCCTGCCATGCTCCTTTCGGGGTTCAGGGAGCACAAGGTAGGAGGGCCCTGCCACCTGCCAGGGTAGCGGGGAGCAGTTGGAGGCACCACCCCCTGGTCACTGCACCATGAGGTGGCAGGGGAAGGAGGGGGTAGCCCCACCCACATGCCCAGTTCATCCATGCTGCTGGGCACTGAGCTTCCCCTCTGCCAGATGCAGGGGCTGGCGGGGGAAGTGGGGGAAAGAGGGTAAGACTGGTGGGGGGTAGTGGGTGGTAGGGGTCATTCCCTTTGGTCTTCTCCAAATTCAGTCAACCCTCACCAGAAGCTAAAATCAGTGATTCAATGGCAGTTGCACACGAATACAGAGGTAAAAAACAAAGTATTCTAGAACAACAATGTCAGATCCAAGGGACACATGACTATAAGATTGATTATAGATGCAAACTACCTCAGAAACACAACCACTGTGATCTACAATGATGGGAATGGAATTTCCCGTTCAGGATGCCTTCAGCATGATCAAAGGACCCTCCCACTTTAGGGGGCAAGGAAAGTCACAGAGACCTGCAGTGGCCCCATGACAAACTGGACCAACCGTTTGCCAGGGTCTATCGCGATCAAAAAAATTGGTTCACAAATTTTGGCCAGGAGAAACACTCCCAACGTCAGCAACCAGAACTACAAAACAAAGAAGGAGCAAAATATGACAGAAGATGGGTCGGAGCAGCTAACCAGAAAGGAGGAGGCACTGAAAGAACACAATCATGTTTGAACTGGTGGCCAGCAGCAAAAAGACACTTGGAAAACTAAGCATAGGCCACTATGTCCCAGGAAACCATGTCCACAATGGACAAAAGGACATTACTACAGGGAAGAAAAGGAAGAACCCAAAAGACTGAAAATTAAACAATAAATGGCAGTGGAAGAAGAGATGGAGAGACCAAGGGGATGGGATGGTGGAGAGGAGAGGAACACTCAAAAGGCAAAAGCAAACAAAATTTATTCAATAAAAGTATATATATATATATTATTTAAAAAAATTAAATGCCGTAAAATCAACCTTAGGCAGCGATTAACAGAGGATCAAATCATTCACTAACTAAAAAATGCTAAGTCATCCGATTGGAAGAGAGTAGAATAGTGGTAACACGATTAATACACTAGTGTATTAACATACAAATTAATATGTGGTATTCATCTGAGTTGTCAGATAATGTTCTTGGAATAATGGCTAGATTATTACAAGGGTCCTTGTAATGTCAGACCAGTTACAGAGCCATCTTCCTCTAACAAAATTCAACTTCTTCCTATCAGGGTCATATTTTGGAACACAGCCAAGCATGCCGTACTTAATCAAATGGACAGAGGGACTTGAAGACAGTGAGATTGAGGAGGGGCCAGGATGTTAAAACCTGCCCTTCCCTCCTAGGGTGGGACAGGTGGTAGGCAGCTTGACCCAGCTGCTGATGCTTGGAGGAAGTCCAAACCAGCAAGCAAAGTCTAGATTCCAAGAGCAAGGCAAAAGAACGGGGCAATTGTCTATTTCAAAGGGTCTGAAAAGAAGTATCCTCATGGGGTAGGCTCCACACTAGGAACAGGGGACATGAGGATGTGCAATATATGAGGACAGCCAGTGACATTGCTCAACCAGAGCCATGGCCACCATGGTGGGTAAGCTAGGGTCTTACTGTACAAGAGGAAGACAGGCCATCACAAGCCAGGGACTGGGGTCAGAGGCAGGAAACCCATGAAGACAGAAACATGGTAGGTACAGAGAACAGGCCCCAAGTAGCCATTATACAGAATGCTTACATAAAGTACATTTGGAAAGGCAGGTCATTTGAAAGGGGAGGTTTGAGGCTGCATTTGCATAGAACTTTACATAAGGTCAATGAAACAACAGTTTCCAGTGTCACAGAATGTACTAGTTTGGGGAACAAAACATTTATAACTCCATTCACTCACTTATACTCCCACACAAACACAGCTACCTCCATGCACTATTGCTGGCCTGAAAGCTGCCACCAGACTTGAAGTCACAATTACAGCAGAGAAGCAGGCAACTCAGCCAAACACCAGGAGGTTCCTGATACACCCCTGTTGTTCCTGGTTTTCACTCCTAAATAGCTCTTTTCACTTACATGTACAGTACACACGTAAAAGTCTAGAGTTACCATCTTTGCAGCATTCTCTGAGGGACAGTTATGATGTGGTAAATGATCAAAAATTTTCTGAAACTAGATGATCAAACAGTTAACATATTCAAGATCCTTTGTATGTGGTGATGTCTTCAATCTTCTCCCTTTATCACTTCCCCCAGTAATCAATGTCCATTGAACTTCTTTCAGTCTTGGTGCTCCAGAGAACCTAATGGCCTATTTTGCCACAGGCTGAGTCAGTTTCAGGCACAGGAATTTGGACTGACCATCCAAATGCTGAGACTCAAATCTCATAATAGAGCTAATTCTAAGGAACCATGAGAAACCATGGCCACTGGCGATGTCTCCAACAGATGTTACTGAGCTCCAGTCAGATTCCCCAGCCCAGATGTACACCACAGCTGGTTCCCAGACTTTGGGTTTACCTTTAGGACTCATGATACAACCATATATCTAGGGCCCACCTGTGGAGATCAATTCTGTAGGTTTGGGTACTCTCTGAGCACTGTAAGGAAATTCTCGTGAACCAGAGGCAGGAATTCAATCAGTCAAATTCCCGATTACTGCCACTTTGGGATGAAAGATATTTTAAAGAGCCTCCTGACAATGTTTTCTTCTTCATTAAAACAATGAAGATATTCTAATCCAGAAAGTACAGGTCTTTCCCCTATATTTTATTCTGCATGCCAAATTGTGCAAATCTCTACACCACTGCATGTTCTGGACACTTTCTCCTTCAGTTGAAAACTCATCCACTGGACTGTGATTAATGTTCATTTTGGGGTTGGCAGAAGCACTTTTTAACAGCAATCCTAAACAAGGAGCCTCTGGCCCTGTGTTGTGTGTAGATTTCAGGGATCTGCCCTGAGTGTCAACTAAATTCATCTTGACCTTAGAACAGCTGTTTCCACTTAATTCTTCAGAGCCATAGATGGTAATCAACTTACAGCAAATGTCTCAAATAGAGCCACCTGGCTTTCCAGAGCAAAATAGGCAGCATTTCAGCAAATCTCCAAGTGGAAAACATTGAGAAAGCAGAGAACAGGAATGCTTTGTAAATGCCAGTATTTGTAGGTACACAGGAAAAAAATTGAATTTGATCAGAAAGATTGCCAGATATATTTTATAATCAAGGACCGTGGGGGCCAAACAGGGTTTGTGGATCAGGATCCCCTTAGGAGACAAAAGTTAGGCACTCAGAGATAGTGCTACTCATATTTTAATGTGCGTATAAGCCACCGAAGGTCTTACTAAGCTGCAGACTTAGGTTCACTGGCAAGTCCTGAGACTGCACTTCTAGAGGTGACCTTCCTGATGCTGCAGTCTGGCCACTGCCTGGTAGGTAGATTCAGTCTGGGCACCACCTGGCATGTAGCAAGGCCCAGCATGACAGACCTCCAAGGGAAATTCAGTGAAGAAACAGTCACCTTGTTGACTTATCAGTGGAAGGCAATGGTGACCTAAAGGCTGCTGAAGAGGAACTTGATCTCCATCAGGTCATCCAGGAAATATTGACCTTCTTACTCATTAATTTTGTGTCCTTGGTCTCACTTTCTCATGAGTGTCCCTGATAGCCAGTTTTGCAATAGCCATTAAGTAAAGGTGATGTGAACATGATTTCACACTCAGAATAAAAAAAATGCCTGCTTCTGAGGCAAGGATTAATTCAAACTCTCAATTTATTTCTGTGTGTAGGCAAATTCTGTACTTTTCATCATCTCTTTCACTCTTTCTACATTCAAATGAAGAGTTGTATTTAAATGAGAAATAGCTAAAAGTCCACCAGTGTGCCTCTCTCATCTTTTGTTCCCCAGATCTTGTGACAAAGGGTAGTTCACTCAGTTTTGAGCTGCTGCCTGTGCTCACAGGTCTACATGAGGACTGAATTCATGACTGGGACTCATTGGTACAGCAATCCACCAGTAAATGTGACTAACAGGGAGAGCCAATTCATTTAAGGCAGGGCCTCAAATTCCAGGGCTAAATACACAGATTTACCTAAATCTGGCATACAGTTGCCCAACCAGTTCCCTAAAGGGTAGAGTGATGGCTGAGGTATTATATACCTTATCTGGGTCTTCTTCCTCCTGCTGTGACAATTCACATGGCAATATCTCCCTGACCATGGTTGTTTTGTAAACCAAAATTTAATGCATATTCATTAAACTTTTTCGCTGTAATCATAAAGAGGAAAAATCAATTTTTCTTGAAAATCTTGCTATCATTTACATACAAAATAGGGAAATTCTCAGAATCAAATTTAGGGAACTTATTATGTAGCTTTGCTGTAGACATGACTAATACCCACATGTCCAGATTATTATGACTATGCAATTTTAGTAAGCATTAGAGAATAGAATCTTATGAACATCTTAAGGAATGTCACCTTCAGTGAAGAGAATTTTCAGTAAGGAAAATTTTCTGCCATCTGACTCTAAGGTAAAAAAAAGAAAGTATCACAACTGAATGTGAATCCTACTTTCTAATTCACACCTGTTAAGCAAAGCACATCCTTCTTAGTGTGTTTCCTTATAGGTTCAAGAACAACAACAAAAAAACACCAACTTCCTGGTACTGAGAGTTTCAGACATTCCCTACTAATCAATTGATCAATTTTGGGTAAAAGACTTAATCAGACCTTTTACTCCACTAGCCTGTGGCTCTCCCCTGAGGCCTTGACCATGTTAATGCAGAAGGCACTTGGGAAGTAGGCATAGGTACACAACTATAATTGTGGACACCTGGACCCAAAGAACATGGGTGTGCATATGTAGAGGGTGCACACTTGAACCTAGAAGCAGGGATAAAAGAGCAACAGGAGCTTGACTACTACCAACAGGACAACTAGTAAGAGGAGACGTTCAACTACAGGAAAGGCAAGAGAGATTCCAGTGGCAAAGGGTAAAGATTCATGGGGGGCTTGAAGGCCCAGTTGCCTGCCTGCCTCCCAACTCCCTTGCTCAGCCCATGCCTGCCTTCCTGTGTTTCCTTGCCTGGTATTCCTGTGTTCTTGGTGCCCTGAGAGAGCATCACAGTCTATAAAGTCCACCAAGGGCTCTGGAACTCTCATTATCCAGCTGCCTGGTTTAATAGCGAGCCTGCCCTCTGTGAGTTTGCCATATAACCAATATCAATATCAATCATTTTTAAATTTCTCTGTTTATATAGAACATATTAGCTTGCATGTTCAAAAAAAAAAAAAAAAAGATACAGATCTATGCTATTCAGTGAGGCAACCACCAGCCCCATATAGCTATTTCCCTATAAGCCTATATAAACTAGTATTAAAATAAAGTAAAAACACAAATCTTTGATCATACAAGCCTCATTGAAGTGTTCAATACTTATGCATGAATAGTAGCATTAGTAAGTCAGCAGAGATACAGAATATTTCCACCACAAAAGACAGTTCTGTTGAGTAACACTGGCCTAAAAGGATCACACCAGATTACTAGTTGAGATTGGAGGTTTGTAAAAAAGTATCGTTATTTTCTAGTTTATGTTTCTTTAAAGAGTGTGATTTACATTATTTAAACATTAAAACCATGGAAACCTTGAAGTGTTGACTGGAAACCTAACTTCATTATATATGTTTTGCAGCCACAGTCAGTCTGTTATCCTATATCTTTATACACACGGAGAATGAAGGTCTTTATATTATATATATATAGTATTTGCTCATGTGAGGGTTTTCCACAAAGGAGAATCATTTTCACTTTTTCCATTTTCATAATTTTTTTTCACTTCTATTTTATAGATAAAGGTATGAAGAGACATGAGTTTAGATTCACAACTGTTGAGTTTAAGGATCATTATTAAACTTCTATGGTCATCACAGTATATATCCTCGGAGTATAAGGACCAATATGACCTTCAAGGAATTTACAATTCATCTATAAACAAATAATTCCAATCCCATCAGGAGGCAGGTGGAGAAATCTGCATCCAATGATTTGGGAACCCAGAGATATTCATTAGCCCAGCACTGAGGATCAGAAAGTAATACCTTAACCTACTTAGAAAAAGTTGAGTATGTTTCAATGTGGGCAAGAAGTATTTTGGAAAAGAATTACACTCATGCTTGAAAAATAGCATCAGCAGAGAATAGAGCCAAGAACAGAAAGAAGGTCTCCAGGGCGGTCCTCCAATGGGACGAGCCACTTTAAGCTGAAAGGCCTCTGCCCTGTGTGACTCTGGAAAAAAGTATGTGACTCTGAACTCTTGGTGAAAGCAGCATGAGCTGTCATCTCCAGCAGCTCTGGGCCTAAATCCTGGCGCCTTTACTTCCCAGCTAATTGAAAACATAAACCACCTCACTAATGAGGGCTTCCTTTCTCCCTATGTAAAATATCCAATGATACCCAACTGGCAGGGTAGGGTGAAGGAAAGTACAAAATGTCCTCCACACTGCTTCCCTCAAGCCCTAAAATGCTCTTCTATTTATATTTTCTATCCCAGTTGTATCATTTAGTAAAGTGTTTCTCTCTGGGTCTCATCAAAGAGGTAGAATAATGGTAATAGCACCACATGCATCAACAGTAGCTTCCAGTGAGCACTCACTATGCTCATTGTCTTCATGCCAAGGGCAGTCATAGTGTTTGTATCCATTCTAGCAAGCTCTTGAAATAAGCATTATGTGCCCCCACTCGTGCTGTAGCAGAGAAAGTTGAGAATTAGAGAGGCGAGATAACTTTTTCTGAGACTCCGTTACCCAAAGGGAACCCCCTGCCTTTGACCAAGATTCACTTGACTGACCCTGGAGAGATCAGCTCTCCTTTCTTTGAATGTAGTTGCTGATCCACTTTTCAGAAAAGATCTTGGAAATAGTTTGAAGTCAAAATTTGTAGTCAAAAACTTATCATTCACAAAAAGAATTTCCTCAAGTTTCCTTAGGACTTTTAAGAAGACTACAAGTAAAAAGGCAACATAAATTAGATGTTTGCCTTGGACAGCTATGCTCCATGGAGATGCTCCAGCTGTGCTCTGGTTACCCTTCAGCCTCCAGGGCCTAGAGTGCTGCAAAGGGGACTAGGTGACCAATTGTAGGGGCAAATATCAGGCTCACCAATCTGTGTAGGTCCTTTATTGACTCTAGAAGTTACACAGACAGCAGGCAGGACAAGACAGGGCAGGGCCAGAACCAGTGAGGGGAGGGCTGGTTCCACAGGCTCATGGAGGAAAAGGCATGACTACTCACTTCCCTACAGTGCAGAATTCCACTTGCTCAAATTCTGATCAGGGAACTGATAGTTTCTGGGCTCACAGGACTAGCACCCTCTTCATCTTGGCTAGAGTCTCTATCACCCATTCTTGCATTTCCCTTTCCTAGTACTTCCCTGTCTCTGTCTCTGGTTAGTTTCTTGTTTAAAGAGAGAACAAAAGGAGCTACAAAGTGGGAAAGACATTTTTAATCAGTTATCAAACTGCTTTGAAATTCAACGTCCATCCCTTCAAGGTGTGCTTTAGATAGAAAGTAGACGGTGCTGGAGAGAAGCTGTCTGAGATGATCCAAACCAAAGTAGCAGAGACTGGATTTGCACGTGTGTGTCAGCCAGTTCTCACCTCTGCCTCACTGACAGAGATTTTATATAGGAAGATGAATAACAAGCAAGGAGTTGTCACTCCTGAGTTTCCACTGGGACTACTACCTCGGGGGTCCTGAACCCAGCAGCTTTCTTATCTGCACATATAAATCGTGATTTCACACTTAATACTACTGATCATCATTTGAGTGCTTGGACCAAACAATTATTCTGAGCTAACAAATATTGTGCTAAGCACTTTACCAATGGTGTCTCATTTGACTTTCACAAAATGCTTGTAAGGAAAGTAGCATCATTCCTTCTGCACAAATTAGGAAACTTAAGACACAGAAAAGTTAAACTTCCCCAGAATACACAGTCTTGCATGGTGGAATGGGGTTGCTGAGGCCATGTAGTAAATGTTAGGAAGTAAGGGCTGGGTTTAGAGCAAACCAGGGTTTAGAGCAAAGGATGTTAATTGCCTTTAAATGGCATCTGTGTGACTAACCTTCATATCCATTGATCAGATCCTACTATCCATAGGGCCACAGATCTCTTATCAGGAAAATGCAACTCCTGGGTCTGTCCAATAAGAACCACCTCAGTCACTAATTGACTCCTCAATATCCCATAGGTGCAAAGTCTGCCTCTTAATCATAAAACGTTTAAATCTGTTCCCTATGTAAAAGGACACTTTACAAAAGGTGTGCAGACTGCACATGCACATGTGGGTTCAAAGGCAATATCTGTTTAATGAGAAGTCGCTAACTCAGGAAGTGCATTGGACACTCTGGAAATCATATTTAAATAATGCAGGATGCTGAAGAGAACATATTCCTATGGGGGGAGGGACAACAAAGAACTCTTCATCTAATTTCCCATTTATCACAGGATTTTATCTCAATCTTCCAACAAGAAAAAAAGGGAAAGGTGGCAACTGATTTAGAATTGTTCTTCTACAACTTTAGCCAGCATGTGCTTCTAATGAAGTCAAAAAACTTTCTGTTCTGAGGGATTTGCTGGTCTAAAAGGTAACCAAATGTTCTATCACCTTCTCTAATTTAAAAGTAATAAAAATGTCACAAACAGTGTCAATTACCATTGATTGGTTGCTTTTTCCTTATTTACCTTTTAAGATACCAAGTGTTTCTGGAAAATAGGCTGCTTTTTTCCTCTACCTTTCCCCTAACACCCTCAACCACCCACTCCCCCAGGGTAATATTCCCCACTCCCCAAAAGTGACAAGGATAGACAGTGTCCCTACTTGTTGTATCTGGTCATTAAATAGTTATCACAATCCATGACTCAAACTGGGTTCAAACAGTCAATTACAGAATGGGAAAAAAAAGTCAAAATAACTGCAAAAAGTGAGTGTTGGTTAATTATGATCTGAAAGTCAATAAAGTCATCTGATGGCAGATTTAGGGGAACTCATTAGAGAGTGGAATTCATTTGTGGAGAATTGCAAGCTACTACAGCTCTGTGACTAGCCCATTTCATTAGGGTCTTCAAGTGGGATGAGAAATATGCCTTGGGACATGTCCCCCCCACCCCACCCCCAGCCTCCCAGCAGAGCATCTGTAAAGCATTTGCAGAAATAAGTAAAGAATAAGATAGCTAGGTATCCTCTTGAAGCTAAATTTTTGTTTCTCATTTCTCAGAATGAAATCACAGAAACAATAAGCTTAGTTTTCAAAAGTCAATGGCATAAGGATTTGCATGGATGCAGAGGTCTAAGTTTTTGCTCAGTCAAACGCAGGCATTTTAAAATCACAGGCTCCAAGGAGAGAGTTGCATGATCATTTTAAGTATGACTATTAATAGGAAATAAAACAGCATTGGGCAGCAATAAATGACTGTGAAAGCTTCTTGTGAACCGTATAGAATATATTTGTTGAAGAGTAGAATTAGCTCAGTCTGTCCTGGAGCGTAAGTCTTCTGAAGCAATGCTATAAAACAGGCATTGTTTATTTTTGATTCCATACTGCCAAAATCCTCTCCTTTGGGAGGCCCCTTGCTCCCTGCTAATTTATTCTCAGTGGTTGGGTTGTGTGCCTCACTCTTAAAATTTATCAGTCAATCTTAAATTTATCAAGCACCCATTTTGTGACACCTTGCTGAGATGAGTGGGGGAGCATAAAAAGATGAGTATATTAAAGTTTTTGTCTTCCATGATCTGCTAGGATTTTGGATGAAAAAAAAAGAATCCTAGATAAAACAAACTCCATCCCACTATTTCTGAGGTCTTAACAATAAGCATCCTGTTCTCCCCATTTATCAGACAAGATGATCTGATGTAATCACAAAATATAGCCACTCGTCATATATACCCAGATCTCTATACTGCAAAAATTATTTTAAATAACATAAATTCAGAGGATCTTAAAAAAAAAAAACATTCTGAAGGAACAAGGCAGTAAATTATGGTAGTAAGTTTGTAACTCTGTGCTTTCGTATGTGGGTGCATTTTTATTGCCCACTCCTTAGGAGCCATGGCTTCTCTGCCTTAAAATGTGGATATAAGTGGAATCACATATTTCTCTTGTAGTGGTAACCTTCCTCCTAGCTAGGAATTTTACAAATTAATATGAAATGGATGAACCCCAAAAGGAAAAAGGAGAGGGAAATAAATTCAAAAAGAAAAAAGAAGGTATTTCAATTTTATTAAAATAAAGATTAAATATCTATGAGTTGTCCTTTTTCATGTTACTAATATCCCTGAATTAAGGAGGGTGGTGAAAAGGTAGAGCAGTGTGTTGCTTAGTGGAAGTGTAAACTGGTACAATCTTTTTATGGAACAATTTTCTGATTGGTAATTATAAAAATGTCATTGACTGCTCTGGTGATTCTCTGTTCAAGAATGTATACTTAGGGAAAACGCCGGGATGCATTTGAGGCTCATAGCACAAAAAACGTGCATCACAACCTCTGCCCCCCAGCATGGTTGCCTAGCCCAGCCTGGGCTGCAAAAGCCTCTTGCACCAACTTGCCCCAAGGGAGCAGCTAACACTTTGCAAAACACCGAAGGAATCCAGATGTGGTCCTGACCTTCCCAAGGTCTAACCTCATGTCAGTCTGGCTCCTTTAACCTAAGGGCTATTAGCAGGTTTCTGCCTGTATCTCTGCACTTATTCTGTCTACTTGCTGCCCCTCATCCACTGAGGATGAGTCATGAGCATACTTCTTTCTTCAATTCATTCTCTAAGTGAAATTCTTGGAGATTTGGTGCACACATTTCAGCCTTCCCAAGCGTCAGCATTGGGCACAGTCTTTTTTCTTATTTTTATGTCTATCGGTCATTTTAATGGGGATCTGAAAGAAGACGAATCAGACACTTGTGCTGACATCACAGTCTTACACAGAGGTCCTGTGTTACCTTTCTAAAACAAAAGAAAATTAGAGGAAGGGGGAGAGAAGGGAAGCACTGGGTAAGGGGAGTGTGTATTTGTGTCTCTCATTTATAATTGTAAGTAAGTCCCTGCAAGTTTATCTATTCATGTGGGTTCTTTTAAAGTTTGCCAGTTGACTGTTAATGAACAAGGATTTGGTAGGGAGAGGATTAGAAACATTAGAAATGGATAATAAATTAACTGTAGAAGAGCAGGGAAGAACAAACTTAGGCATGTTCTACAGTGCAGGGACTGGGATTGGTTTTTCAGGAAGAACTTGAGAATCAAGGTAACTAGCATCCTGAGAAGTTAAGAAGTGAAGGAATAGCATCAAAAGCAAAGGGAGAGAATTGTCAAAAAGTCTAATTTTGTCCCCTTTGCAAATTTTCTTACCAAATGTGGTAGTAGTAACTATCTTATTTGCAATTCCTGAATCAAAAGTACAAATGAATTGCATAGAGATATGTAGCTACCTAAAACCCACTTCCTCATTGAGCTTTTAGCTTAGTTAGCTATTTTGAAAGTGAGTACTGGGTAGCTTTCAAAGTCTTATAGAGATTTGACTAAATACAACTATGGTTTGTGGAGAGTAAATACATTCTAAAACCTTTTGAAATATCTGAATCATGCACCTGCAAAATCACTGTTGCTAAAACTCAGTTGAAGTCTACAAACCTCTCCCAGTCTATCATCAGTACAACTCATAATCTTTTCCCCTGATTCTTCATGGTACATCACAGTATAGATTCCCCAGCAGACATGAAAAGCTCAAGCTTGATTTTGCTGTTATTATTTTTAATTTATTGCCAACCCTCACAAAATTGTCAATCAGTTTAACAAAGTTTCTGGTCAAAATATCAACATGGTGAGTGTGGTGTGTGTGTGTGTGTGTGTGTGTGTGTGTATGTGTGTATGAAATGGTGCTCCAAACCTGAATGATTGTAACTGGGAAAGGCTTGAAGAAAACAAAGCTGATCAAGGAAATTTTAGTGATGTTTAACAGCTGTTTCCTGGGTACATAGCTGTTATATTTTTTTTACCACAATTAAATGTGATTTTAATAATCATTTGGTATTTAAATAATATACTGTGATTGTCACATGGGAATTTTAATTAAATGCACATTTTCATCTAAAATATGGAGTGTTACCACTGTGAAAAGACCTTTTCTCTCTAGAATACTTTTTAAAAGTAATGCTCCCTGTGATTCAGTAAAGAAAAAAATATTTTCTAATAGTAAATAGTATTTACCCTTCTACACTAATCCAGCATTTGATGAGTCTTGAGGGAATTAAAGACAAGCATTTTAAACTAAGTTTTCTCATAATCTCCCAATGAGGATAATGAAAACAGCACACAGAATGATATGCTTAAGATAAAACATGCTTCAAATAAATAGCATAAAAGAAGTAGAAGTGACTTCATTTTGTCTCGGTTCAAGGCATTTCCTGCATGCTATGTTTGTAGAGCAGTCACATTCCATCTTCTTTACCTTTGTTCTCATTTTCTTTAAGAAACTTTATATCCCATACTTCTCCCTCTAAACCCCCCATCATCCAAAGACTAGAAGGGACTCAGATCTTAGTTAAAAAGCAAGCTGGAAAATGTAACTTCAAATCATCATTCCTATAGCCCAGACCACAGAAAATGGGTGTTTTGGTGCTCACCAAGTTTGCATACTAAAGGCATTCTTACTACTACAAATTCATAGAATTATTTTTCATGTCATTTTTTTCTGGTTTCCTCTTACAATGTCTGCTGCGTGTCCACTTTTTCTTACCTTTGGCCTAAACATGTCTACTTCTTACAAACACTGATTACAACAGGCCCAGGATCAAAAGATTGGTGTTATAAACCAAATACCTGATGAATTTAATGATAATTTGAAAATGAAAAAAACTAAGTCAGAACAGGCAACAGCAACATCTTTAACCCATTCTTTTTCTCTCTATAAAACTCCAAGGACCCTTGCTGTTATAAGTATATTGGTCATATTTCAGACCCATTTCAAGGCAAAGGATAACTTGAATTATGCTACAGAGGCATCTTCATAAAAAGAGGTGATACGAGACTCCTGCCCCCACTAACATGCAGCTGCCTTGGACTAGCTATCTGGGAACCAAGGACAGAGCAAAGTGGCCAGGTTTAACAACTATTTCCTGGGTACATAGGTGTTAAATTTTTTGACCACAATTAAATGTCACTCTGTAACAGTGAAGATAGGTGGGCTAAAAAGGGGAATAAGTGGGCATCTTGTTTTGTTTTTGTTGAGTTGTGTGAGTTCCTTGTAGATCTGTGTTATTAATCCCTTATCACTCTTGTAGAGGGCAAAAATTTTTTCCCATTTGGTTGGGCTTCTTTTAGTTTTTTCTGTTGTCTCTTTTGCAGTACAGAAGCTTTTTAGTTTGATGAAGTCCCATCTGTTTATGTTTTCTTCAATTTTTTTGCCTTCTACAGATGATTCCAGAAAGGGATTTCTGAATTGTACTTCATGGAGGGTTTTGCCCAAGTTTTCCTCTATGTTTGTTATGGTTTCAGGTCTGATATCTAAGTCTTTTATCTATTTTGAATTAATTTTTGTACATGGTGTGAGAGAGATGTCTTGGTCCATTTTTTTTTTTGCATGTCTTAGTCCAGTTTTCCCAGCATCATTTGTTGAAGAGGCTATCTTTGTTCCAATGTAAGTTTTTCCCTCCTTTGTCAAAGATTAATTGGCTATATGTGTGTGGCTTTGTTTCCAAACTCTCAATTTTGTCCCATTGGTCTGACTGTCAGTTGTTGTACCAGTACCATGCTGTTTTAAGTATTATGGCTTTGTAGTATAGCTTGAAGTCTGGAATAGTTAGGCCTCCATTCTCTTTTTTTGGAGAGGAGTTTTTTTTTAATATTCGAGATCTTTTGTTATTCCATATAATTTTTGTAATTTTTGTTTTATCTCTTTAAAGAATGTCATTGGAATTTTTAAGGGGATTGCATTGAAACTGTAGATTGCTTTTGGAAGGATGACCATTTTGATGATGTTAATTCTTCCCATCCATGAGCAAGGAATGTCTTTCCATTTCCTTGTGCCTTCTTCTATCTCTTTTAGTAGCGTTTTAAAGTTTTCTTTGTATAGTTCTTTTACATGTTTTGTTAAGTTTATTCCCAGGTATTTAATTGTTTTTGGTGCAATGGTAAATGGGATGACTTTTTAAATTTGTTCTTCTTCTGCTTGGTTTTTTGCATATAGGAAGACTGATTTCTATGTGTTGATTTTGTAGCCGCCAACCTTACTGAACTAGTTTATTATTTCAAGAAGTTTTTCTGTGGATTTTTTGGGGTTCTCTACATATAGAATCATATCATCTGCATATAATGATAGTTTCAGTACCTCTTTTCCTATTTGTATCCTTTTTATATCTTTCTCTTGCCTTACTGCCCTGGCTAGAGCTTACAAAACAATGTTAAAAAGTAATGGAGAGAGTGGGCATCCTTGCCTAGTTCCAGTTCTTAACCGGAATGATTTTAGCATTTAAGATGATGTTTGCTGTGGGTGTGTCATAGATGGCTTTTATTATGTTGAGGTAAGTTCCTTTGATACCCAGTTTTTCAAGGGCTTTTATCATAAATGGGTGCTGGACTTTGTCAAATGCTTTCTCTGCATCTATTGAAAAATGGGGAGAAGAACTAAAAAGACACTTCTCCAAAGAGGAAATACAAATGGCCAACAGGCACATGAAAAATTGCTCAAACGCCACTAGCAATCAGAGAAATGCAAATCAAAACCACAATGAGATACCACTTTACACCAGTAAGAATGGCCCCCATCAAAAAAACAGGCAAAAACAAGTGCTGGCGTGAATGTGGAGAGAAAGGAACACCCTTACACTGCTAGTGGGAATGTAAACTCATCCAGCCACTACGGAAAGCAGTATGGAGGACCCTCAAACTAATGAAAATGGGATTACCATTTGACCCAGCAGTCGCACTTCTGGGAATCTACCCAAAAGAGACCTCAATGTGGGTACAAAAGGATACCTGTGCTCGGATGTTTATTGCAGCACTATACTTGGGGAGTCTGACAATGGGAACCCTTCTCCTGATGTGCTGTCACCTCTTGTCCCAACTTCCTGGCAATTGCTTCAGAATCAATTTCCAATGCTTCTCTGCCAGAAGGTGCTTTAGACTGTGGCAAGCTTTCTGGTTTCAGTGACCCTGCTTTGAATCAACCTTATTTGACTGGACGTTTGCCCATGAAGCAATGGGTAATTTGAAGTGTTTTATTGGGAATATCCTTTCTTCTCACTTTATGCCCACTAATTCTATTAAAAGGTCTTTCATACTAAGTATGCTTTGTCTTTGTGTGTACAGATGACTCAATCCCTGTAGATGGCAAGTTGAGAGTCCCAAGATACCCCCAGTTAGACTCTGACAATTTTAAGTGGTAGGTAAAGGACAATTTCAAATATTTTTGAAATCAAGGATTAGCATGATAAAAGGAGAATATCAAGACTAGTTGTTAGGAAAATAGACAAATTTCCTCTCTAACATTCAAAAGTCATCAGAAGCTCACCTTGGTTTCTAATATGTCTGCTTACCATTTTTCATGATTTAAAAAATGGTATATTTTCTAAGTGTTTGGGAGAATTACTTAACATACAGTCACTGGATTTTCTGTTCTGGACCACAAGGTATGCACTGGGCACTGTGGAGGTAATCTCAGTTAATTATCCCATTGAAGTTGTAAATAGCTACTGAATTGCTCTCAGGGTCTAAGAGAAGGAAAGAATTTTTAAAAAGGAGAAAAAACAGGAAACTTCACCTGGTCAGGAAGGATTCTTTGAGCCTCAGATTAAGTAGAGACTGTCTCTACCCCAAGACCTAGCGAAGTTGAGAAAGAAAAACAGGTTTAAAAGTCTGCGAAGAATGGAAGGGAAGTCATGGAGACACCAAATTCAGGAGTAGAAGAGATAACACAGAGTACAGAGTGGAGCCAAGGACAAGAACAACTGTGACAAAAACATGGAATTATGTTCTAAAACCACCAGAATGTCAGCCAATTTCCTTTCTCACAATCCATAAGGAACTCTCATGGACACAAGGGCAGAGGGCCAGGATGAGGCGTGGAGGCCAGGCCTGGGATGCAGCATCAAACAGCAAAATGTGTGGGTAAGAGATTTCTCTGGTACCTAATAAAACTACCAGAATATATGAGCCTTGATGGTTCTTCGGTGTAAAAAGAGAGCAAATTTATCTCCTATTTCTGTATCCTACTCCATTGCATAGGAAAGAAAATTTACTTAAAAGTGGGAAGAGATGTATGTTAAATAAATCTATCATACCCTCCTCTTTACCTACAATAAGCACTGGTAACAAACTACAGATCTCTTTGCATAGTAAAGTTTCAGAATTCTTTTTAACACTATCCCTAACTTCCTAGCAACTGCTAAGACTTGGTGCTCAAGTTAAACCAATTTGCCATCTCTACCTCATGTTCTTTGTTGAAAGAGGGAAGATAACCCTGCATCTTCACCACCTCTAATTACTGAATGACTGCTGGGTTTTTCTCCCTAGTAGAACCAGCTACTAAACATTTACCAGCACATTATTGAAGGCAGCAATAACTGAAGGTGGGGAAAAGTTGGGGAAGTAGAAATCAGACATTTGAAAAGATGTCATATGATGTCAGTGGGCTTTCTGTGGGACCAGCATTACACGTTCATCTCTGTGTACTCCATAGGTGAATCAAGACCATGTAGAGGGTCAGAAAAGGGTAAAACAGTCAGTGCCTCTGAAAATACTATTCATCTCACCAAGTGAAAAAGTGCATCTCAAATGATGGATTTTTTTATCATAGAACAGTTAATGTGATTCTCACATTAATGTGAGAATTCTCACATTAATGTGAGAATGGACCCTTAATGTGATTCTCACAGGAGAAATGAATACAGTACAGATCTCCAGAAAAGGAATGAAAATTAATATAAATCAGCATGAAGCACCTACAAGAGTAAATGAGAAATATAGAAAGCCAGTGGATTTCAACTGCATTCCCTAGATGATTCTGAATCTAGACCAAAAACTAAGAGGGGATCAAGTTGACAAAAGACTAGATTCCTCTAACCTCTCACCAGCAACAAAGTTTCTAATTTCACAATAGATTTTCTAATATAATTTCATTTGAAAGAGCATTCTTTGTGCTCTTGGAAACATGGAAAAAGAATGAAAAAAAGGAGGGGGGGAAGTGAGTTAATGCTATCAAGCATTTTCATTAAACAAATTGAAAAGTTCATTTGAATGCAGTAACTGCAAATTACTTACTTATTCATGAAATCCAAACTATTGGTGTGCATCACCCAGAGATATTTTTTAGACACTGAAATATATAATTTGATTAACATATGTTTGCCTGTTATTTATAACATTTGTTGCTTTCTGAAGTGGGAATTAAGTGTAAATGATTGAATATGCATAAAGGAGCCATCACATGTAGGGCTTTTATAATTTGGGTCCATTGGTTCAGTTAAGGGTCATATGATTAAATATGTATTTTGAAACTATTCCCTGATTCAATGTAGAGGACAGATTTGAAAGTTTAAGAATGAATATGGGCAAATTAGGAGAGAGTTAAGATGGTCTAGACTTAGTATAGTATGATGTGAAGATATGCAAAAAGTAGATAAAGAGACCTAAAAGTCGAATGGGCAAGACTCAGTTATAAAGTTAAAATTATGATTCTTGGATTTCTAAACTATGTAACTGAATGAATGAGACAACTGACTTGTGTAATTGAAATGGGGATTCCTGTAAAAGAAGAAAAAAATGAAGGAGATAGGCTATGAACCCAATTTGGTATTTGAGGCATTTTGTGGTATTCAGAAAATGAGGCTATGTCTCAAAAGTTCAAAAAGAAATATGATTCCCATATCACAATTATATTCACTTACCATAATCCACCCATTTAAAGTGTGACACTGAATGGTTTGAGTATATAGACTAATTTGGCAACCAAAATCACAACCAGTTTTAAAACACTGCCATCAAAAGAAGCCCTGTTCCTGTTAGCAGTCACACCCAATTTCACCCTTACCCCACCCTTACCATTACTTTACTATTGATAACTATGTACTTACATGTCTTAAATCTTATGCAATTATAATAGGGTCTTTAGTGTCCGGATTTTTCATGCTTCAAATATTCGTTAATACTGTAATATGTGTCATGTTTAATTCCTGTTTATAATTGTATGTTATTGGATTATATGGATAGAATGTATATATCACATTGTTAACACAATCATTAGTTGATAATCATTTAGGTTGTTACCACTTTTAGGGTATACTAATATGAACATTCATGAGCAAGTTTTTATATTGTCATATGTTTTCATTTCTTTAGGTATATATTTAGGAGTAGAAGTCCTAGGTCACACAATAAACCCATATTTAGCATTTTGAGGTACAAACTGTATTCTGAAATAACTGCAAAAAATTATTTCCTATCAAATATGTATGAAGGTTACATTTTTTCTATACCTATATAAACATTGTCCATTTTTAGAATTCATGATTATGGTTTTCATTTGTATTTCCCTAATTAATGATACTGGGCATTTTTTCATGTGCTTATTGACCCATTTTGTATCTTCTGTGGAGAAATGTCTATTTAAGTCCTTTATCAATTTTAATTAGTTTTGAAGTCAAATTTCTTTTATTCTTTGATTTCTTATGCAAACAAACATATCCAAAAAGTCAATTTTTCAACAATGTACTTGAAAACATTGCCTAATTCAGCATCACAAAGATTTGTAGCTATCTTTTGAGTTGTCATATTCATCATTATAGTTAGTTTTTTGATCAATTTTGAGTAAATTTTTGTATATGGTGTGAATTATTTAGGGGTATATTTACCCCTTTGCATATGGTTATCCAGTTATCCAGCAACATTAGTTTAAAAAACTGTATGACTTTTGTTAATATATTCCTAAATACTTTAGTTTTTTTGATGGTATTTTAAATGAAATATTGTCCTTAATTTTATTTCTAGATTGTTCCTTGATAGCTATACAATCTATTTTAGAAGTGATAGCTGCAATATTTTGAACTTTATTAATTCTAATACCTCTTTTCTGAATTCCTTGCTATTTTCTATATAAAAGACCAAACATCTGAAAATAGTGGCTGTACTAGTTCGTTGCCAGTCTTTTCTTTCTTTCCTTCTCTTGATTGTCCTAGGGAGAAACACCAGTACAATGTTAAATAGAATTGGTAAGGATAGTCATATAATTTTTCTCTCCTCCATTTTGAAAGTTTGTTTTGCTGGATATAGAAATTTTGATTAACAATCTCTTTCAGCACTTAGAATGCATTATTCCATTGTCTTCTAGTTTCCATACTCTTTGAAAAAAAATTAGTTGTTTATCTTCTTGAGGCATCCTTGTATGTGATATTTCCCTCTTGTTGCTTTCTAGATTCTCTGTCTCTGATCTTGGTCATTTGATTATTCTGTATCTAGTTGTGACTTCTGATTTTATCATCCTTGGAGTTCTTTAACTTCTTAAATATATAAACATGTATATTTCTCAAATTTTGGGTATTTGGGGCCATTTCTTCAGCTATCCTTTCTCTTCCGTTCCCTTTCTTCATCCTTATAGAATTTACATTATAAATTTATTGATATTTTTAAGGTACAGAACAGAAATATGAGATTTTGGGTTTTATAATTTTTTTTTCTTTCTATCCTTTGGACTAAAGATCTTAATGAAGACTCTTCATGTGTGAAGATTGATCATCCTTTGGTTGTCCAAATCTTCTATTGGGCCCTCCAGTGAATGATTTATTTCAAATTTTGTGCTTTTCAATTCCTGATTCTCTGATTCTTTTAATCATTTGTTTCTATTACTTCTCTGTTTGGTTATGATATTGTTTCCATGTGTTCATTAATTTTATAGGCATGTAGTTCTTTAACTCTCTCGATATATTTCAAACAACTGATTTAAAATCATTGCCTACTAAGACTAATGTTTGGGATTCCTTATAAATATTTCTATTGCCTGTTATTTTATTTTCCTGTTTATAAGTCATATTTTTTCTTTCCATATCTCAAGATTTTATTTTTGAAAAACTAAATATTTTATATATAGTAACTGGAAATTAAAATCTTCTCCCTGCTCAGGGTTTGTTATCACTATGTCTATTATTACTGTTTTGTTGCTTCTGTTTTTTTAGTGTTTCCTGAACTGATTCTGTAAAGTCCTCAAATATTTTGTGAGATAATGCCAATAAGCAAAAATTTACAAACATGAAATAACAATGATACCTCAGAATCTAGTAATGTAAACTCAAAATATGTTTTTAGAAAACTATAAATTCCAAATAAAAGAGAAAGTAAAGCCTGGTAAGAAAGAAAGGTATATTCTTCATCTTCCTTCCAGAGTTATCTCTTTTTTCTTTATTATACCAGATTTGCTATGCAATAATATATAGTTAAGAATCTGTTCCTATCCTTACTTCCTAACAATAGTAATTTTATTTTCATGATTTAACAGCTTTCTTTTTATCATTATCTTTTATTAATAATTTTGCTGTTGACATAGTTATGTATATATGTGTAGATAGATAGACACATACATATGGATATAGATATAGACATAGATACATTACATCATTGCATTCTGCAGAGTCCTCCCTCTACCTTATTACCCTTGAAACTTCATACTGATCATCCAATGCTCCTTTCTTCCCTGATTTCTCCCTCCTCTCTAGCCTGTCATAGCTGCGTACCCCAGTTCTGTTGTAAACTTATTTTGACTTTTTCTTTTTAGCTTTTTGTTTGTTATTCCTATATCCCATCCATAGGTAAGACCATATGATTTCTGTCTTTTTCTTTTTGACTTATGACTGCTAATATGATTCATTCTAGGTTCATCCATGTTATCACAAATGTGCCATGTTTGTCAATTTTGATTGTAGAGTAGTATTATATTATGTAACTATACCACATCTTTTTCAACCATTCATTAGTTTTTGGGCATTTTGGTTATTTGCATATCCTGGCTATTGTGAATAGTGCTGTAATAAACATTCAAGTAAAGGTTTCTTCTTGAATCATATTTTGATGTCCTTTGGGTAGATTTCCATATTGGGACTGCAGGTTGGAATGGTAGTTCCATTTTCAATATTTTGAGGCCCTTTATACAGCTTTTCATAATGACTGAGCCAGTTCTCATTCCCATTAATAGTGTAAGAGTGTTTCTTTCTTTCCACATCCACACCAATACTTGTTCCCTGTCTTTTTGATATGGGCCATTCTTACTGGTGTAAGATGGTATCTCATTGTGATTTTGATTTGCATCTCCTTGATTACTAGTGATGTTAGACATTTTTTCATGTGCCTGCTGGCCATTTGTATTTCCTCTTTGGTGAAGTTTCTTTTTAGCTCTTCTCCCAATTATTGACCAGCCATTTTGCTTTATTTTTGCTAAGTTGTGTGAGCTCTTTTTGGATCTTTGTTAACAGACCCTTATCACTTGTATGAAGGGCAAAATGTTTTTCCTATACAGAATTTCTCTAGCAAGTTTTCATTTCATTTTGTGAAAAAAGGTTTCATTCTTTCTTAGTTTAGTGAAAACTAAAATGTAAAATTTTAACTTGCAAAAGAGCATTGGAAATATAATAAATCTACAGTGAGACATCATGTAAAAGAGCCTTATAATTCTAATAAAAATGCATATGAAGCTCCTACCTTAGAGCTTTTTTATGTAAAAGGTTGTCTTTATCATTTTCTTTGATATAGCAATTTAGAAAAACTAGGGTTAAGATCTACATAATACATGGCGGGATAATCCCTCCTGTCAGGCTCTGAACCAACCAATATTTATGTAATCTCACTAGATATTCAGTGTATACTTACACAAGCTTTTGTATTAATGATCCTGCTTTTAAATGAGGATACTCACTTTAAAAAGTTACATAAAGTTGGGCAGGTTGCAGTGGCACATACCTGTAATTCCAGGCTGAGGCTGAGGATCACTTGAGTTTGTGGGTTTGCGACAACCCTGAGCAACATAGCAAGACCTAGTCTCATAAAAATAATAATAACAGTAATAATAACAATAATAATAAGTTGTGTAAAGTTGCACAAATTCAGTTAATAAAAGTGGATGCAAGATTTTTTAAAAAAGGACTATTTTATGCCATTCTGGAAATTCTGCATATCTTAATGTTAATTGTTCAAAAATCAACATTTTTGAGCCTTCATTATGCTACACACTAGTGTAGCATATTTAATAATATTATATATTAGTATTTAATATATGTCATTTATCTTCCAAACAACACTGAGAAGTATATGAAATATAGATAAATGAAATAATTTGATAAAAATCATATTTCTATAAATTGTCTGGTACATAAAAAATGTGCGGTAGTAATTTATTAAAGACATGAGGGCAAATCATAGTACCAGGCCCTAGCTCTGATGAAATGCTCATTTCTCTTATATAATATCATCTAGTTACACACATAAGCACAGAACAACATATACAAATGCTCATAAATAACATTATTTTGCACATTGAAGAAATGATCAAACGCTGAAAGAATTAGATCCTTGCTTGATTCAGAAGGAAGTAAGAAGCAGGTTTTGCAATACCCAGAGCAACAAACCAACACAAAGAGACTAAAAAACCTACATGGTACAGATAGGGTCTGGGGCAGGCAAAGTCCATGCTTCCCACCTACATCTAAGGTCTCTAAAAAAGCCACTCTCTTGTTAGTCTTAAATTCAACTGATGATTTTGCAATAATCTTTTACTTTCATGATTGGAGAGGATTAAAGATTCAGAGAAGGTGGGAAGAAAAACTTCAAACGTTCATCTCACAACCCTTTGGATCAAAGGAACTTTTTTTCCTAGCACTAAAGTACTTAAAGGTAAATAAAGTGCCATAATATTTTATGGGTTTTTTTCATTGAAGAGCTATTCTTTAAATGCTGAGGAAGGAAACAACACTTCTGACTATTTGAAGTATTCCTAAAACTTGTCTGCTGCTATGTCAAAGGTGCCCTGTCAATATCTGGGTCAAAGTTAAAACAGAAAGGCACTTCTTCAAGTATTTCAATAAATACTTATTATCTGCTTCTAACCTGCCTCCCTTAATCTCCAGAGATAGAAGTAAAAAAGGGAGGGCGAGTGACAGGGAGAGAGGGAGGAAAGGAGGAAGGAAGAAAGGAAGGAAGGAAGGCAAGAAGAGCATAGTCACTTAATTAACCTACAAGGTCTAAATACAAAACTTGTTTTAAAGAAGTAGTAACTTTCACCTGACCTGGGAGAGGGGAGTTGTAAACCCCACCTACTAAACCCAAACCTGATCCAAACTGACCTGGGAGTAGAGACTGAGACATCCTCAAAAGACCTGGTCCTTTGGGGAGTCCCCCATCAGGGGATAGGGTAAGTCCTGCACCATCAGTGTCTCAGGGTCTCAGGATCTCAGGGTATAGATATCTTGAGACTGGAGGCCCAGGCCTCCATCCTTTTGGTGTCTGGGGGTATAGGTGGGGCACACCCAGGGTTACTGAGCTGGGAGATGGGATTAGCAGGTTCTGCTTTACAAGTTCAGCACAGTGAGCATAGTTGGACTGGAGGAGGAAGTTGTAGTCCTTTCAGACAGTGCAAGCCCTTGACAAAGAGCTCCAGCACACCTCCTATGTGACCTAGGCTGCTGGTGGGAGTGGGAGGGTAGGATGAGTCCTATGCCACTGGGATCTCAGGGTCCAGGGATCTCAGGCTGGAGAAGCTGGCCTCTGCCTCCACATGCATGGGGGTGGAGGTTGGGCACCTCTGCTGGGGGAATGAACTGGGAGGGGGCCCCCTCTGGTTTACTCCAACCTCAATTTATGCCTGCGCTAAGAATGAAAAATCCAGTGTCAAATATAATGGAGAGAAAAGGAAGTAATGACAGCCTTGGATATGCTCACGACCTGAGTAGGATAAGCAGTGTGTTGGAAACCAAGAGACAAGAAGGTGAGACCAAGTCAGGCACAGTGGCGTGTGCCTGTAAGCAACAGCTTATGGAGTCACGGCTGGGTCTGGGGATCGCGTTTGACCCCCCCCCAGGTCAACACAGCGAGACCTAGTCCCAAAAAATACTGCTGAGCGTGATGGTGTGCACCTGTAATCCTAGTTACCTAGGAAGCTGAGGCTGGGGATTGCTTGAGTCTGTGGTACCATGGGCAACATGAGCCCACAGTTCCACAGGCAAAAATAGTGAGACCTACTCTCAGAAGAAAAAAAAGAAGGTGAGACCAGAGATTGAGATGAGCTGAAACAGGTTCTACATGCATTGTCTCTAGGATTGGGGAACCAAATCCCTGGTTCACAGTTATGTGCAAGGTGAATGAGGCTTCCTCCTTCACCAATCCATGGAGGAAGAAAGTCACAGTGATGTGGCTGTGGCCCCAAGACAGAACTGCTAACATGAGAGAGGTGAGGAGTTGGACCAACCACATGGGAAAGTCTGTTCTCAGCAAGGAACTCCTCCACTGCCAGTGACTGGGAGTCGGGCTCCCAGACCAAGATTTAAGAACTATAAGGCACACAAGCTGCACCTTGTGACAGGCACCAGAAAGAATCCTGGAGAAACACACCATGTATTTGCCCTACAACAAGTTCTTGACATGCTTGGCCTAACTATCTACCTCAGTTGCTCCTGGAGATCCAAGCAGCCTCTTCCATTGTTTCCTGTCCTCACCCAGGAAAAAAGGACAGAGTTCCAGAAAAAGAGGTAACCAGTGGGACATGGACTGATGAGAAAGTTGGAATGACTAGAGGGGGGAAAGGAGAATGAAGGGATAGAATGGGAAGTGGGGGGATACAATATGGAAGGAAGGGCCAAATCTAAGGGGATCAACAACCATAAAAACATGATCAATATTGTATGAAAATTACAAAATAAATTTTTTTTTAAAGTAGTGTCTTTGTGAGAGTCAGACTATGGGCTAATATAGTGGAAAGGGAAAATCAATACATCATCAGATACAGAGCCCTTCAAAATCCAGCCCTTTCCTATCAATTTGGTCTGATATATTCCTCTCAAATAAATACTTTTGTGTTTCCAAATCTGTGGTTGTAGTTATAAAATGCTACCTTTACACCCAAAGTTCTTTAGAATTCAAAGATGCAATTTTCTTCAGTTCCTCAACTCTAGTTTGTGCTTCTACTCTCTCTAAGAACATTCTGCTTTCCAAACCATGAAAATATACTTTTCCTGACTCTGTATATTTTTTGAGTCTCCAATCCTTCCAAATTCATTGTCTGTCCTTATCCTATATGGTGATCAGAACCTGGTCCAATACTGACTTCTTCCCAGAAGTCTCACCAAGTAAATCTTGTTTTCTTGCCTTAACTCCTTAACCTCAGAGGACATAGGTTATGGCCTGTTCCACTCAAACAATCTTCTCTACCCATTTATAGTCAACTTACATGTTTTCTTTTCATAAAATGCTAGCACAGACTTAACACTTTGTTCACTGTTCAACTGATGTAGAATCTTACGTTATTTATAGGATTTATAGAGTTTATGTTAATTTTCTGTAACTTAAAAACTCAGGGCCCTTTGTCATTCTAAACCACATTTTTCCCCAAAAAAAGTGAACTGATTGTTAGAAATAACTTATAAAACAATCCTCTTTGCATGATAATTTTAGTAGTTTATAATCATGGGTGAAGTTTGAGGGTACATTTTTTTCTAGATTTTTATGATCTGATTCTTTGTGCAATATTTGCTAAGGTAATTAAATTTAGTAGGCCTATGTTTGTAAAGCCATTTTTAAAGGAAGGAGTTAAAATTTATGAAAAGACCCAGAACTAATAGTTATGCTGAGAATCAGTGCTATTCCATGCTTAAACTAGCTAGATCTTAGAGCTAGAAAAACACCACTATGTCTGTTTTCCTTATAAGAAGAGATTTAGTACAAAAGCAAAAGGAAGATGAATTGAAGATGTATGGAACTGACTCTTAAACCAAGGAGAGTCCTCAGAAGACCAAGTGTGTGGACAACTTAATCTTGGACTTCCAGCATGCAGAACTGGAAGCAAATTCATTTCTGCTATACAAGTCACCAAGTCTATGGTTTTATGTTTGTGGCAGCTCTAGCAAACTAATACAACTTTTAGTTTGTTCTTTTTTCTAAATTTCGAAGTCCCTTGAGAGACAGACAAAAGATGCAGTTATATCAACAGGATAACTCTGTTTAATCCTAAACGTAGATGATTGAGACTTAAGGGTCATGAGTTTGCTAACATATCCTTTTTAAATCAGACAACCTTTCCCACAAGTTACTGATGTAATCAAATAACCTCAGGCCACAGGGTCATGTCTATAACTATATGGCAGGGAACATACTATACCATATGCCTCTTACAAATAAGAACACCTGAAAAAGAAAGAAAGGAGTAGCTGAGGTCATCTCCTTTGAGAAAATTCACCATGACTATAGATAGCACTGAGGGGATATAAAGAGGCTAAAGTTTTATTAACATAAATTACTAATCAAAACCACATAAGGAACAGGGAGTATGCACTGACTACGACAATCTGCAGAGGTTTGGTTTTCTTGACTGATTTGGCATAAACTCAAAGACTATGGTTAACAAAGGATATGACTGCCCCCCCTCCTGGGAGAGTAAGAAAGTAATCACAGTGCTGATCCTATTTGTATACCTTCCAAGTCCATTGATTCCATCAAATATCATCAGGTTTGAATGGAGAAATGAGAGGAACTAGAGGTCAGTCAATGTTAACTGTCTAAGATGAACTGTCAAGGTTAATTGTGCAAGTGTGTGTAGCATATTTATGAAGGGGGCTTAGAGATGGGCTCTGTCTAAGCCACTCTTAGAGAGAATAGCAGCTGATGCATTTGCCCCAGGTACTATGCTCAGCGTTGTTTAATGCCCATGCCATTTTCAGTTCTGTGTTTGTTATCATGAGAGTAGGTTGTATTCAGTCAGTGCCTTATTTTCTGTTCTCTAGATTTAATGAGATCCACTAAGAATGTTCTTGTGATAACTTAGCTTTTATTCTCACAATTATTTCACCAATTCTTTCTTATTGTTTGTGAAGCCACTATATTACATTCTTGCTAGTGTTCAGATAGTATAGAATTTCTTCCCTTAGCTATAGTAATCATAATACTGCCACCACCAAAGCACCCATAGTCCTCTACCTGTGGACATCTACCTCTACCAATAGTTTTCCCTCTGTCCTTCTGTTTTCACATTCTTCCTCCCTCTTCCCCTCTGAAAGCCAAAGATCTATGGCTGGTTTTCAAGAGATGTTTTTAAAGTTTGTCTATTTCTTACCTTTGGTTTTATTTTCCACATATTCTTTAACTAAAAGTGTTATTAGCATTTCTGAGGCTTATCACTTTAGAGACCTTTATAGACAATTATTCCTATCACGCACAGCTCAGTTTTAGGTATTACAGAAAGGAAATAATACTTATTCTATTACATTCTGTTTCCATAGCGGAGTCTTATCCATTCAATGTCAATTTCCCAAATACCTTTTAAGATTAAGTTTATTTGAAAAGTTGAATTAGGGTCTTTTTCCCCTTACCATACCTATAATTAGCATACTTTGATGGAAATTCAGCAACTTTTTTTTTCCCCTTTGCTGATAGATTGAGAAAAGTTTTATGGATTTGTTTGTTTAACATTTCCTTTAGATTTTTTTATCATAAGTCCACAAAATGAGGAATATGGAATTAAAGAACATGTCAATCCCATTCCTTAGGCTAATTATATTCAGACAAGTCTTGTTCTCTTTCACATCCTTGAGTTAGGAAACAGAACACAGGAGATACTCTCCCAGTAGATCACGCATCTACTGTTATTTCCTTGTTTTGAACACTTCGCTATTTTTCATCTTTCCTGTGCCAGTACCTAGAGTCACAGTTCCAAAGATTTCTTAGATACATAGCTTCGAGATACAGAATATGCCTACATGTACAAATTCCATGAAGCTCAGTTCCAGTAATTAGAGTGTTCTCTGACCTTCTGAGTTTTCTTCTCCAACTTATAAAGATCATTTGTAATAATTTTTTAAGATTTTTCCACTTCAAGGAGAATTTCGCAATCTTCAATTTAAAGTAAATGTCATGCAATAGCTTCTAGGTCCTGGACCTCTCTGAAGAATTCCATCTGAGTTATTTTTTGGAATTCTTTCTTTCTTCCTGTAGACTTTTTTTTTCATCTGCCCAGCTAACCTCCATGTAGTCCCTAACTTAAGCTCTCTCCTTTTCCATTTAGCCTTTTCTTCTAAATTATGTCCTTTAATATTCTCCCATCAACACTATTTCAATAGTAAAGTGGATCATTTTGTTCAAATCTCCTCAGTTCCTCTCATTTCTTGAGTAAGCTTGTTCAGAAAGACAATAGGCTCTAAGCCTAGGCCTTTAACCTTTGAGATTTTGAAATTTCATTGAGATGTTTTGTTATCGCAACCCACAAATATGGCACACACTCATTATATTCTCATTATTACAGATGCTAGGATTCTTTAAGAGTAAACTATTTCTATATATGCTAGAAAAATAAGAATTTGAACTTTGAAAGGCCAAATCTATGCTCAAAGATTAAGTAACTGTCAAATTGATAACCAAGTAGAAACTAAATAAGCACAAGAAATAATGAATTGAGTAAAGAAAAAGTTTAACTGAGGTTTTTAGACTATCTCACATATTAATAGGTATTGAGATTTTGCTTAATGAATTTTGAGGTCTAATACCTGTGCTTCATGAAGCATATTTTATAAACACTATAATGTAAAATCTCAAAGTCAGTTTTCCATGTAAAAAGTTTAAAAGGAGGCTTTCCTTCAACAGCAACAGCAAGTTCAAGGTACTTGAGAAAATTCTTAATTGGTTCAGTCATAACAATTATTTATAGTATTTCTATAGTAATCTCAATTCTCTCATCTATAAAACGAGGATATGGATTAATAAACCTTTAAAATCTCTTCAGTGTTTTTTATTTTATTGTACTAAGTTAAGCATTTGAAGGAAAACGAAATGTTACAAATTATAAGGCTATTAAATATAAGAAAAATATGAACCGTTTGTGGAATAAAAACCAAACTAAAGATAGAGGATGAATAATTTAACAATGATAAGCCATATACAACTAAAATCATATTCATCAAAAGTAGAGTCATTATTTATATTTGAAACTAGATATATTTGTTTATTAAGCTTAGTCATGAAAGAATGTACAGTGTTTTTTTCTTCATAAACTTTTGCTGAAATAAGAATAAAACTGAATAAAGTTGAATGAATCTACAAAAAACACTAAGAACAGAAGGGTAATTATCATAGCACAAGACAATTTTGATTAATCCCTTGAACATACAAAAAGACAGGACAATTTCAAATAAGATGGTAGCTAAGAATATGCTTAGGGAAGGCTACAGTAAAGGTGGGAACATTAATTCTCCTCAGTAACACCAAGAACTCCCAAGCGCAAAGTCAAACAGGGTAGAATGTAGATGTGGGCCAGAAACCCACAGAACAGATAATTAAAAGTTGCTAATAGGATCTAGTCCCCAGTCATGGTACCAGAGACCAGAGAGAGTAACATCTGTCTTCATAAAAAACTTCAAAGATAGTTAGTACTCTTCCCTGTAAAGCTGACTCCTAATGTTGGCAACTCAAAGACAGGTACACCATAGTTGGCATTAGAAAGAGTGGTCAATCATCTTGCATGTTGTACCACACACCCTAGAGCAGGGCTTCTCAACAAGGACAATATAGGTATTTTAGACTGGACATTTCTTTGTTGGAATTCTGTCCTCTGCAGGGGGTAGATGTTTAGCAGTATCCTAGGTTCTAACCCAACTAATACAGAAGTAATGCCATTTGTGACAACTAAAAGTGTCTTGAGAATAAGTAGTTAAGAACTACTGTCCCAGAGTGAAGATTAAACTAAGCCCTGGACACAAACACTAAACAGTGAAGGGAGATGGTAGTTACTAGAAAAATCTAAGCAACTGCAGAATGGGTAACTCAGATATATAGTTATTTAAGGAAATTCAAATTAAAATGATAGATACTCAAATGTAATCAATAAAGACTCTAAGGGAAACATACATTTGATGCAAAAATAAGAAAACTTCAGAAAAAATATAATTAATATTTTCACAAAATTTTGAAGAAAATGAGTCTGTCAAATGGAGAGATTTTCTTTTTACAAATTTTAGAAGAATCTTATTTATGAAAAAATTAAAATGGTGATATTTTTTAAATGAACATTAGATATTAAGAATTTAAAGATACAGAAATATGATTCTATCCCTCCAAAGAAAACACAAATTCAGTGAAATTCTAAAAATTAAACTAAAACAAAGGACCCTGAGACTAGAATAAAAGTAGAACAAAGTATAAGACTTGAGAAACATTAAAGATAATTACACAAATTTAGCATCTGTCTGGTATGAGTTCTGGAAAATGAAAACAGAATGAAATGAAGAAGGACACTTCCCAAAGCTTAATAGAGTTATCAGTTTTCAACCTAAATGCAAATCCACTCTCAGACACAACTTGGATTCATAAAAATAAAGATGAAAAAAATAATATCTTCAAATTTCACAGAGTACCAGTTTTACTTTAAAAGTCCTTATGAGAATATGGAATGGAAATGAAGCTGTGCTTCAAGTTCTGAAGATATGATTTTTGAATCTAAAAATTATATGGCCAGCATACCTGTCAGGTATATATATATAAATTTCTAAAGTTGTTAGTGGGATATGTTACAGAAAAATGAAATTAGAATCTAAGAAAGAAGAGACAAGAGATTCTAGCAAATGTGGAACTAAGGCAAAAATGGAGTTATAAGAAATTTTGGAGTTGAAAACTTTTCATCATCAAATCTGAAAATGAAGTCTAAAGTCTCTGAAAGAGTTGTTTTAAGAATAAGATGAAATTCATTCAAGCAATGGTTAAACAACTGGTAGATCAAAGCAATATACAAAAAGATTATTTGTAGCAATATTTGTTCATTGGGAAGAACATCTTTGCCATCCACACAAAAAATATCTGAGTGTATATGTGTGTTTGTTTGTACACATATGCTCATAAACACAGATGTTTCTCAAAATAGCAAAGAGATATAAAAAATGAATATAATAAATCAGTGCTAGGACTATGTTAATATGAAATTTTTATGACATCCTATAATGGTCTATTTAGGCTGCTGCAATGACACATCATAGATTGGGTGGTTTATGAAAAGCAAACGTTTATTTCTTACAATTCTGGAAGTTGAAAAATCTAATATCAAGCAGCCAATATGGTCGCATTCTCATGAAAGTTATCTTTCTGCTTAAGAACTGCTGCCTTTTTATTGTGTCCTTACATGGTGCTGAAGGGACAAATAATCTATTGAGCCTTTTTTATGAGATGCTAATCCCATTTATGAAGGCTACACATTCTGGAGTTAAACCTCACCCAAAGATCCCACCTTCTAGTACCATCATCTTTGAGCTAATTAAGATTTCATATATGACTTTGGAGGAAAAAAAATACACAAACACTCAAACTATAGCATATTCTATAAGAAACATTAAAAACTATAGGTTTTAAATGGATTAAAAATGTTGAAAGAAATGAAATGCCATCTTAGTATTCAAAAAGAACAACTAGGAAGAAGAGCAGAAAATCATTTCCATGTAGACATGGAAAAATAGTCAATATTTTTTGAGTAATTAAGGCTTATTTTTAGCTACTTTGTGAGCTGTTTTGCAGTTATTATCAGTTTAATCCTTACAATATTATGAGGTAGTTATGATTATACCAGTTTTGCTCATGTAGAGATTAATAATTTGCCCCAGGTCACAAAACTAAATAGAATCAGCCTTCTCCATCAGGCTTACTTATTATTATTATAAAATATGAGAGTTTCTTTTTTCTCTATCCCACTAGAATGAGGAATGTGTAAGCCCCATTTGCCATAAAGCAATTATGGTAAAGTATGCCAGAGAAAGGCTGCAAGCCATCTCAGACAGTTCTTTAAAAACCTGAAACCCAGTAATTAGCACATACTGAGATATCCTCAGAAAAAAAAATTTCCCTTTCTCTATAAATAAAAATAAAAGACATCTACAAATATTTGTACATGCATGATTTTTTAAAAAAATCATAAAGTTAGAGAAATCTTAGATGAAAACAATTAAAATGATCAAAGGACTAGCTATGTTTCACAAAGATGGACTAAAGTGACTTTATTGGTATAAAGAAAATTATAAAGGCCACAATACTTTCAGAATATTAAATTAAGCATACAGCACATGTCTCAAAAAGCTTTCCAAAAAGAAAAAAATTAGGGAAAAACAAAGTTTTAAAATAGACAAATAATTCAAATAATTATTTCTCCCAGAACTATTCATAAATGGTGAATAAACCCATAAAATGATGCTGAACATCATTAACTATTTAAGGAAATGCAAGTTGAATCAACAATGATATTCCATATCCACTAATATGAATATAATAAAAAGATTGGCAATAATAAGTGTTGGCAAGAATAGTGAGAAACAGAAACCCTCATATAGTATGGTAGGAATGTAAATTGGTGACCCCACTCTGGAAAACAGTTCTCAGTTCATAGGAATAAGCAGAGAGTCATAAGACATAGCAATTTAATTTTTGTATGTACAGCAATATGAAACATTCATACAGAAACTTAAGAATCATCATAGTGGCATTATTCATCAAAGTCAGAACATAGAATCAACTGAAATATCCACCAAATGATGGGTGGATAAATAAAATGTGATATAGTCCTACCTTGGAATGCTATTTAGCAATAAAAATAAGTGAACTAGAGCCAGGCATGGTGGCGTGGGCCTGTAATCCCAGCTATTTGGGAGGTAGAGGCCAGGAATCACTTGAGTCCAAGGGTTCATGACTACCCCGTGCAACATAGTAAGACCTAGTCTCAAAAAAATAGCCAGACATGGTGGCGTGTGCCTGTAATCCCAGATACCTGGGGGGTGAGGCTAGGAATCACTTGAGTCCATGGGTTTGGTACTACCTCCAGAGAACACAATGAACTGATACACATCACAATTGGGATAAAATTTGAAAACATTATGCTAAGTAAGAGAAGTCAGACACAAAATGCCAAAACATAGTCTGAAATGTCCAGAATCAGCAAATCAATAGTGACAGAAAAATTAGCCTATGGCAAGAAGAAAATGGGAATGGGGAATGACAGCTAATGACTGCAAGGTCCTATTGGGGAGTAATAACATATTCTAAAATTAGATTGTGTACAATTCTGTGAATATACTAAGACACATTTGAATTGCATTGTTTAAATGGATAAATTTTATGGTATGTGAATCAGAATTAATAAAACTGTCTTTTAAAACAGTAAAAGATAAATCAATAATCACTCAGTGAAACACTTGGTAAGCTCAGAATAGAGAGAAATTTCCTCAACTTGATAAAGAATATTTGTCAAAAAAATGTAACTGGCATCACATTTAATATTTACAAATTTGAAATTTTTCCTACCAAAGTCAGTAATACAATCTTCTCTTCCTCTGATTTTCACCATCATACTGAACATTTTAGTTAATGCAGTAATAAAAGAAAAGAAAAAATAAGTTGACAGGGAAAGAAGAAACAAAACTGTTTTTGTTGATAGGATGTGATTATCTATTTAGAAAATACAAGAAACAATAAAAGAAAAAAACTCCAAGGACTGCTGATTAAAGACTGTAAGATACAAGATTACATAAAAAGTCAATAACTTTTCTACATATTGGCAATGAACAAATGGGAATTGAAATTCAAAAATAAATCACCATTTATATTAGCAACCCCTCAAAATAACTTAGGTGTAAATATCAAAATACATGAATAAGATCTACTTGAAGAACCTATGAAACTCTGATGAATAATATCAGATAAGTTAATAAATTGAGTATATTCTATGTTCATAGATGGGAATACTCATACTGTCAAAATATCATTTCTTCCTAACTTAAGTTGTAGAGTCAATGATATCCAAATCAAAATCTCAGCAAATTATTTTATGGATATTGGCACATGGATTCTGAAGTTAATAGAGAGAAATAAAGATACAGAAGAGTCAACACAATATTGAAGAAGAGCAGAAGGAAAAAAAAATTCCCATTTTAAAATTTTACTCTAAAACTATAGTTATCATGACAGTATAAATCAACAGTACAAAATAGAGAGCCAAGGAATAGATTCCCATTAATAGAATCAACTGAACTCTGACAAAGGGACAAAGGCAATGCAATGCAGAAAAGAAAGTCTTTTCAACAAGGTTTTGGAACAAATGAACATCCACTACAAAACAATGAAACTAGACATGACTTATTATGCCTCACCAAAAAAAGTAAGTTAGAAATGGATCACAGACAAATGTAAAACACCTCAAGCATAACTTGGGAGAAAACCTAGATAATTCTGGATTTGACAATGATTTCCTTAGCTCATGATCAATGCCCAAATCATGAAAAAAAAAACACAAATTGATAAGTTAGGCTTTATTAAAATTAAAAGTTGAAATGCTCTGCTCCACAAAAACCTGTCAAGATAATGAAAAGACAAACCACAAGCTGACAGGAAAAAATGTGCAAGATATATGTATCTGATAAATGACTTTTATAAGATATACCAAAAAAGCTTAAAATTCAAATGAGGAAAACAAACAAGATAATTAAAAGACCAAACATCTTAAGTGACACTATATAAATACCAACCTACAGATGGTAAATAAACCTATGGAAAGATGCTCCACATTATGCTTCATGTAAAGGACATGTAAATTAGAATTATGAACCTACTTGAATGACCAAAATCCAGAATGCAGAAAACATCATGTGAAAATTAAGATTCTGGCAAACAAAAACTCTTAGTTGCTCTTGAGGATACAAAATGGTATCCTCACTTGGAAAGATAGCAGTTCCTTAAAAATTAGGCATCCTTTTTAACATAATCCAAAAAGAGAACTCCTTTATTTTTACTCAAAGAAGTCAAGAATTTATGTTCACCCAAAATCCTGCCTGAGGATGTTTTAATAGCTGCATTCATTATCATCAAAACTTGATATAACCAAGATATCCTTCAGTAGGTGAATGGATAATTAAACTATAGCATATTCAAACATCAGCAATAAAAATAAAAGCACTGTCAAGACTGGAAAACACATAGAAAAAGTTCAACTGCATTATTTCTAATTGAAAAAAGCCAATCTGAAGATGGTACACGCTCTATTCTTCTAATATAGGACATTCTAGAAAAGGCAGACCCATGGAGACAATAAAAAAGATCAATGACTACAAAGGATTGGGAGACAGCAAAATGAATACATAGAAGACAGAGAATTTTTAAACTGTAAAATTACTCTATTTGATGTCATGAGGACAGATACATGTCTGGTGAAGTTCATAGAACATACAACATCTAGAGTGAATCTTTCCATAAACTACGGACACTGGAGGATAATTCATCAATGTCCTTCAGTTTTGACAAATATCCACTCTGGAGGAAGATGTTCATACTGGGGCAGTTTGTGCAGGTAAGGGCAGGGGACACGTTCAAAGTCCCTAAACCTGACCATGCAATTTTGCTATGAACCTAAAATTTCCTAATAAAATAAAGCCTATTCTTTTGGGGAGAAAAAGGAAAAGAAGAACCATTTTACACATCTATGGAATTCTTTTCCCCAAAGGCTTCTTGAGGTCAAAAACATGGGGTACTATAAGCTACAGAGAGCTAACGAATGACATATAAATCACTATTAAGTGGCCTTAGGTTATTAGGAAAACGTTCAGTTGAACTTTCTAAAAAGAGTATCAAGAACTCCCATAAAATATTTCCTTTGAGTCACTTTAAGAAACAAAATATTAAGCAGAATAGATGATTAGATTGAGTTTAGATAAATCTTGTTTTCTCTCTTCCTATTCATTTTCCCCCAAATTTTCCCCACAAAATTTTTTAAAAAGGTTAAACTTTGCAAGAATAGAAAAAAGAAAGAAATAGTTTTTCTCTTCAACAGTGTTCCTAAAAATAATACAGTACTGAATAAGCAAAGGACACAGGAAATCTGATCATTCTGAAAGTATCTACATGCAAATTTTGCTGTAAAATGAAAAATATTGTGCAGGTAAATACAAAGGAAATATTTTCTCCACACTGTTTACACTCTCACTCCAATGAAAACAGAATTCACACAAGCATATGCTCAAGACAAGTTTTATGTGATAAAAAAAATCAGATGTTAAAGATTTTATTTGTCATTAAAATAGTATATCATTAGGTTGGGAGATGATCAATTGTTTGCTTCATGAAAATCTAAGTAGCATAGTTTATCGAAGAGTTTCAACACAGAGCAGTTTTATGTGTGCTGCACAGCTGGAAGTAAAAATGTATACAAAAGAGAAACAACAAACCACTGAGCGATTAAGCTCAGTAGAGCAGCAATGAAATCAGTCTGGATTTTCCCCCCCTTTTCCACATGAAGATACCATTTGGTTGAATAAACAGTGCATTCTTTGCATTTAAATAAACTTAATTTTAAACAGCAGTGGGAGGAGGGGAAATGAAACTAAACATAAAACAAAACCAGAAACCATTAAAAAGCGGATTTTAAAACAAATTTTTTAATTAAGACCCCAACAATAGATATATCGAAAGAATATCTAAATAAGAAACAAAACCATTTTCTTCATATTTAACAAACTTAGATGGATTAACAAACTTAGTCAATTACCTATATAAACAGAAAATGATTGTCTATGCCCCGTAGGATGAGCTTCAAGGGAAGTGTTGTTGCTTATGAGATGTAGTGGTTACTTACAGAAAGACAAGAACAATGTGTGCTTCCTGGCTCTCTAACTCCTAACTAGAACCAAGGAGAGGTTACAAAAACAAACTGCACATTCTTCCGAGTCTAAACAAACTCCTTTGAAGTATCATTTGCCATATGAAATGCCCTCTGTTCTCTTCTGCAGAGGCACATAGGAAGATTACAGAAAGAACTCTTCTGAGGAGGGAAAGACTTGCTTACATATTTTAGAAATCTGTGACTACCTCGAGGGACATTCATTATTATCCTAATCTTGCCAAAGTCTGGACTGCTTCTCAACCTCTGGCCAAAAGGCAAAATTTCTCCAACATGTTCTAATTATTGGATTATTCTTTGTTCACTCAATTTTTGTTTACTCATCACCTGCTTTAGCACAGAATGTCTTATTCAAAGTGATCTGCCTCCTTCACCTTAAGGAAATTTAACCTTCAGCTTCTACACAGTAGGAAATGTGCTCAACTTGAGGGCAGGAGGCAAAGCTCTTTCAAGGGGTAGCCAAGGACTTCATGACATCACCAATCTCTAGAGCAAAGGCTAGAATTGGCCCAAGAAAATTACTGATGACCTTTCTTTTCTTTAACTTTGTTAGTATTTCTCTGCACCTTTGAGGACTCACTAGAGTAAAAAGTGCCACCTCTAAGAAGTGAAGATCATCTGGCAAACCCAGAAAATCTTTCTGGAAAACCCAGGCTAAAGAAGGGATGGATTTGTGAGCAACTTATTTCTCCAAGGAGAGACTTAAAGATTCCCTCCTCTTCTCCATATACCCTTCTCTTTCACTTATGTAACACTAAAAGAGGAGAGGGGAACTAAAAAATTTTCAAATTAACTGATACTTTTTGCTAAAAGTACGTTTTTCATGTGTTTGTTATTTTTAAATAATAAGTAATTAGTGGAAGATTCAGTAATTTTAACCAACTTTCTTACTAAAATTAATTAGAAAGACAGTTCAAAATATATTTGAATGTATCTGAGAACTCATTAGATGGTGAAGAATATCAACATCAGGATCTGAGAAGGAATAAAGATGGAAGAAGATATTTGGAAGAATTTTTCCTTGGTGCACTTGCTGGAACTGAAGAGATGGGCTTGAATGTTAAGTAGCATTTTAAGTAACATGAAATTAGACATTGAAATCTAGGGAGGGGTCAACAAAATGAGTGGCCCAGGAATGTGCTCAGTGCTATGCTTTTAATCTCACAGTATATTTTAGAGTTAAAAATGAATTGAAATAGGTTCCTCAGAGAATTCAACTCATTATTGAATCACTGGATTGAGATATATTTGAAATTAGATTGAAGCGATCCATTTCCCTTATCAACCTTGCTCACCTATCTTGTAGAAACAAAAATAAAATCTCTATGGAAAGGGTAACCCAGGTTTCTAGGTTTAAATCTTTTTATAAACTACTTTAAACATTATTGTCCAAAACAGAGTTAAACATAGTCAAGCATATAAGGACACGTGATATTGTAAAATTAAATAAATAAAGAAAAGAAAAAGGTAGAAGTTAGAGGTAAATGTACCGTGGAAGTGTATAAGAATGATTTTAAAGTAATGTTCCTTACTATGTTTAAGAAGTAAGGCAATCAATATATCTCAGTTTGTCTGACTCTTTTTCAGTTTTAGTACTAAAGGTTCTGTGTCCCAGGAAACCCCTCATTCCTAGAAAACCAGGAGGGTTTGTTACCCATAAAAGCATTATTGAAAATTTCAATAAAAAGACAGCCACAGCAGGTAGCCACAGCTGCTGGAAAATCTAGGCCAGCAGCTGCACCAACTCAGCAACCATACAGCACCCACTGGGCCCCTCTGCCGTTGAGCTGGCAGGTGAGGGGGATATAGGGGTTGGCTGGGACCCCCAGACTTGATGGGCATGCGGGCAAGACTGGATCCATCCTTGGTCCATATAGCGGGGATAGGGGGGATAGCGGGGATAGGGGGTTTTGCTGCTTCACCCTCACTCCACTTAGCTCACAGGAGGACTAATAGCATAAATGTGCACACAGTGACATAGTACAGATGAGGGGCCAGAAAAGAGTCTGTGCATACACGTGTGTGGGACACAGAACACGGATCATTCAGAAAGATAGTAGATACTGAAATGGAGAAACAACTATGGTAAAGACTTATCAGGCCTTCATCTATGGCTTCACCTGAAGCTGATGAATCAAAACCCCATGTGGAATTTGCCACCCAAGGAAACATGGCTCCCTCCCAAGCCTTGGGAGAGGAGGCATGCAGAGTCAGGGTATTGGCTTCACAGCAAATCTGCAAATGGACGGAGAGAAGATGACCTGCAAGGTCCACCAGTGGATGCCTGCCCTCATGGAGAAACCTCCTCACTGACAATGGTGGGGGAAAGGATCCACAAAGCTAGAGGTCAGAAAAACGGGGTGCAGAGATAGCGGAATGGCAAGGAGATGGTACTGGAGCTACCAACTAGAGGACACTGATAGATCCCAAATGAGCATGGACTGGCTGCCCAATACAAACCTAAGGACTGCAAACTATCAAACACCATGTGCCTTGGGCCTGAATCACAGTCCCTCATGCAACAAATGTAACAGCCACAGAAAAAGAGACCAAAGGACCAATGAACCCAACATAAACCAAAAAGGAACAATGAGAGTGGAATCTGAGTGAACACAAGGGGGTAGGGGGTGGAAGAGGGAAGGCATCCCAGTAACCATTTACTTATGTAAGAATTTAAAATCATTTAGAAAAAAATTAAAATTAATAATTAAAAAATTAAAATGAAACTTAAAAAACAAAATTATTTTAATGCAAATTCCACAAATAATAAAAACACATATAAATGGGAGAAAATATTTCACACCATAAATCTAATAAGGAACTTATATTGAAGATCCGTAAAGAGCCCATACAATTCAACCAAAACAAACCAATGATCTAATCACCAAATGGATGAAAGAAATAAATATGCACCTCTCCAAAGAAGACATGTAGATGACCAACAAATATATGAAGATATACTCATCATCACCTCTTATCAGGGAAATATGAGTCAAAACCACAATAAAATACCACCTAACACCCATGAGAATGGTCCATATCAAAAATATCAGAAACCTCAAGCATTAGAGAGGGAGTGGAGAAAAAGGAACCCTATTGCACTGTTAATAGGAATGTAGATCAGTGCAGTCTCTGTCCATGCAGAAGCAACATCACCAGGAGCCCAATAAAATAATAAAGAAGGCAAGGCATGGTGGCGCATGCCTATAAGCAGCAGCCTAGAAAACTGTGGCCAGGGCCAGGGGTCACGGTTTGAGTCCCACCGGGGCCACATAGTGAGACCTAGTTCCAAAAAAATATAGCTGGGCATGGTCACACATGCCTGTAATCCCAGCTACCTGGGTAGCTGAGGCTGGGGATTGCTTGAGTCTGTGATACCCTGGGCAATGTGAGCCTGCAGTTCCATGGGCAAAAATAGCAAGACCTAGTCTCAAAAACAAAAAATGGGAAAATGCATCTTGGTTTTAACAGTGCTAATAAGATTAAACAACATAACCCTTTTCTCCCCAAAATTAGTTTCAACCAGGAATGAAACAAATATTTGGAGTTGTTTTTTGACCCAGCAGGTTTCTCTGAATGTGGGTTATTAAATAAGAAGAAAGAGTATACAAATGGCCAACAGGCACATGAAAAATTGCTCAACGCCACTAGCAATAAAGGAAATGCAAATCAAAACCACAATGAGATACCATCTTACACCAGTAAGAATGGCCCACATCCAAAGAACGAGCAACAACAAGTGCCACCGAGGATGTGTAGAGAAAGGAACACTCTTACACTACTGGTGGGAATGTAAACTGGTCCAACCACTCTGAAAATCTGTGTGGAGGACCCTCACATTAATGAAAATGGAACTACCATTTGACCCGGCCATTGCTCTCTTGGGAATCTACCCAAAAGAGACCTCAATATGGGTACAAAGGTACACCTGTGCTCAGATATTTACTGCAGCACTATTTATAATTGCAAGGACTTAGAAGCAACCTAAATGCCCCAAAAGAAATGACTGTATTAAAAAAATGTGGTATATATACACAATGGAATATTGCTCATCAATTAAAAATGACAAATTTAATGATTTTATGATAACATGAATGTACTTAGAAGAAATCATATTAGCAGAGACAAGTCAAAAAGAAAAAGACAGAAACCAAATGGTTTTACTAATATATGGCATATAGGGAAAAAATAAACAAAAGCCATGAGGAAAAGTCAAGACAAGCTAAGCACAAAACTGAAGCACACAACTTTGGGCAGGGGGCGAAAGAGGGGAATGGTGGGGAGGTTGGGGGGGGGGTGAATCCCTAGAATTACAATGATGGAAAATTTATATATAAATAAGTTTAAAATAAAAAGAAGGGAAAAGGGAAAAAGTATAAACCCAGAAACTGGATCTTAGAGAGGTAGCATCTCTGGGGCAGAGAGGATAGATTTTAAAAGGATTTAAAAGGATGGAGTACTTCTTTATAGTCTTTGTGATCATAGGGGGAAAGGAATTAGGATCATTGAAAGTTAAGAAGCTACATGGAAAATATCACAAATTCAGAAGATATACTAAGTTCTCCCCCTACACTCACAAAGAAAAGAGTACCATCACTTTTATGCAACTGAAATTTACTATAGTGAAAAGAAATTGTTCTTGCACTGAGAAACTAAATAAATCATTTAAATTAATCCTATTTCCCTACAATTGTGAATATAAAAAAGAGGCATTTCAGAAGCAGCAGAAAATAAAAAATAGCATCCACACAAGTAATAGGAAAAAAACAGAAAATGTAGATATTTCAGTTGAAGAAAATTCTCATCATAAAATGAAACAGTCCAAACTGAAATAATGTTCAGCATAAAGTCATTTGTGTGCTTGTGTACATATCATGCAAATACACACGCACCACATGTATGTATTTTAATGGGAAAAAAATTAAAAGTCATAAAAAAAAGAAATTTTTTGAAACAGGGATTGTTTTTGGAAAAGAGCTTACAAACTCAAGATAAAAATGATAAAAAAAATCCTTTGGGAAATAAAAATATAATTAGAATATGAAGAAAAGAAAATAGATTCCTACTGAAAATATAGTCTTGGGAGTTGGTGAAAGCAATGAAAAATATAATAAAGTAAAAAGTAGATATAAAAAAGACAGAGAAAGAAATTCTAGCAATTTGGGTTCTTACGGAGGTGAAGGGGAAGATAAAAGAACATGAAAACAGTGGAATTAAATAAGTATTTTAAAACACAATAAATAACATTTCCAAAAATGAAAGAATCTCAGTGTTCATATTGAAAAAGAACTGCCATGTAACTGAAAAAGTTCACTTCAGGTGGTCAACTCAAGTACATAGCATAATAAAATTGTATAGTAAAAGCAAGTAGTGTTTCTTTACCTGTAGGAAAAAGTTCAAGTCACAAAGGAAAGCCATACAGATTAGCAAGAGATGTTGCAACAGATGTCTGCTAAGAAAGTCAACTAAAATGCACAATTTTGTGCTGTCTTCTAAAGGCACAATCTCAGGAAATGTACTCTTAAACCATTACTAAGAAAGCAGTAAAGGATTAGTCTAATATAATCAATAGATCACAGAGTAAAATTCTGCAAAAGGGCAATTTAGCATATTTCATTATAGGTCCAAGTTTAAATAAAAGCAGAGATAGAGAAGGAAGGATAGTATGCAAATGCTGTATGTTATGATAAAGAAGAAGCAACTAAAGTGAAATAGGATAGGAAGAAAATATGATGAAAGTATAAAAAGCTAATTTGCTACTGCATAGAATGTGAATTTAAAAATTTTTTAAAAGCAAATGAATTAAATAGTAAAAGTCTAAATAAGGAAAACAAAATAATATGGACAATAAAAAATAAACAGAACAAAAATACATACTTTTTTCATTTCAAACAGAGCTATAAAATGGGGCAAGCAAATGGATCACATGAAAAAGAAATAGGGTAAATATAACCTAAAAACAAATATAAAAGAATAATATGGCATATACCACATATTAATAAATGTAAATGGTATAAAATGTAAATGGTATAAATGTATAAATGTAAATGGTATAAAATATCAGTGTTAAGACTTTTAGATTTAATCAAAGGACAAATTCAATTATATGTTGAACTTTGATAAAGATATCTAAACTGAAAGTGATTCACAAGGGATGAACAAGTGTATACCTGGCAAATGCAAATGTCACAAAATTGCGGCTAGAGAGCCAATTATCAGATGAGTTTAAATTTAGGCTAAAAGCTATTAAACATAGTAAAGAAAAACATTTTAATGCTAATAGCAACAATTTGCAATGCTTATGCCTGTATGTATCTGTATGTAAATAATAAGTGATCTCTTTGATAGAATAAACTACAAGAGAAGTAAAGGGAGAATATGTTAATAATAGGAGACTGTGAAACTGCATTCTCAGGTTAAGACAAGCCAAATAAGCAAAAATAAACTGAACAAACTACGGTTCATTACAGCAACACCACAAGTTTCACAGACAGAACTTTGGGCAGAAGGTGCACACAAAGTAGTGCATACTACATTAATTCAATTATATAAAGTTCAGAATGTTTGCAAAACTAAATGGCAACACTTTGATGGAAAAGAAAAAAGTCTCATTCTTTGAGGAAGAAACACAACAGTTCCTACAATGTTAGTGAAGCTCTATTTTTTCCTGAGTGATGGTTGCATGGCTCTCATTTTGAGTTACATTGCTGATCTGTACTCTTCCTGCTTTACACATGTTCCTTCTGATGAGAAAAGAAAGCAGTGGATGTATAGCTGACAAAAATTAATTATTTAATTAATTAAGTAATTTCACAACAAAAATGTTTTTAAAATTATGTATGTTTTAGAGATAATAACATTGAAGCAGTTATCAGTGGATGTCTGACATAAAGGAAAGACTTGTCACTAGAGCCACCCACTGTCAGTATATATTTCTAAAGTATTCTTTAGAAGAAAGGGAGGGAGAGAGGGAAATGGAGGAAATATAGGAGAATTAAAGAAAGAGAAGAGAAAGGGCAAGAGAGAGAGTTGAAAGATTCTCTAAAGGGAAAAATATCATTAAAGGAAAAATAAACTTTTTTCACACTACTCTGCATCATACATTTTTCATTGAGTTAAATGTCTTAAAGGTTATTAAATATCAGTAGATCTAAATATATCATATTTACTTTAATTTTATACTATATTATATTGTTTTAAACTATACCTGCTTAAATATACTATCATTTCTTCACCCAATTATTGATGGAGATTTAAAGTGCTTCCAGCTGAAAATGGAACTCCCATTCGATCCAGCAATCCCACTGCTAGGAATCTATCCAAAGGTTACAAAAACGCTAATCCAAAAAGACACCTGTACCCAGATGTTTATTGCAGCACTATTTATAACAACCAGGATATGGAAGCAACCCCAATGCCCCAAAATAAATAAAAGTACAGAAAGCTGTGGTATATGCACATGATGGATTACTTTCCTCAATCAAAAAAGACAAACTTGTCATTCGCGGCAATATGCATGAAGCTAGAAGGAATCATGCTAGCAGAAGTAAGCCAAAAAGAAAAAGAGAAATATGGGATGGTCTTACTGACATGAGGGACAAAGGGAAAACAAGCAATCAAACAGACAAGAAAAATTTAAAACTAATTTTTAGCAAAATTGAAGCATAGAGCATGAGAGGGGGAGGAGGCAATCGGGGATGGGAAGTGCCCAAAAGGCTAAGACGATGGTTCAAGGGTCATAAGGTGGTGAGAGAACCCAGGGGTAGATAAGGATGTAAAATAAAATAAATAATATAATAAATAATATAAATAATAAAGTGCTTCCAGTACAAATAATTCTGCAATGAATATTATATCTTGTACTGATACACAAAACATGTATAGGCAAATTTCTGAAAGAGACACGATAATGTCATAGGGCATATTGATAGCCACTGATTTTAGTGTTAAACCCATTTACATGCCACCAGTAGTGTTTAAGAGAACCTGCTCCCCAATGCTCACCAGTATTGTAGTACTGAATATTTTAAAATTTGCCACTTAAATATGTAAAAAATTGACTCTAGTTTAAATTTACACTTCTGTTCTGGAAAGTAAATTTGTGCCTTTTCTTTTTGAACATATTGCTGTTTCTGTTTTTGTGAGTTGTTTGTTTGCCTACTTCTATTTGCTCTATATTACACATTTCCTTGGTTCTGAAGTCAAAAGTCACAAAATTCGACACAGAGAAATTTTCCTCCCATTTTCCTCCCATTCCTCCCATTCCTTATGTCCCCACCACCACCAAGTGATCCTTTTTCATAAGCAACCAGTTCCATTAATTTCATAAATATCCTTCCAAACAAGCATGCAAATGTATGCATGTGTGTATCCCTTCCCAGAGCCCCAGTGGTAGCTCACTATACATACTCTCCTGTGCTTAAACCAAAGGTTTCCAAAGACTGAAAACCTTTGAAATCCCAATTCCAGTTTATATAACAGAGGCATGCAGTACAGGTGCAATAACTCTTAGTATCCAGACAGAGCAAGGGAGACTTAAATACAGATGTCAGGAAGAAACCAGGAGAAAGAAGTTAGAAAGCGTTTTTTCAAAACGTCTTTCCCAAAGATATTTCGTCCCACCAGAAACCACAGTTCCTCCCAGAGTGCTAAGAAAAGCAAACAGCAGATGTAGCAGTGAGCGTGTTAACAAGGGACAACACCGGACAGCAACAGGATGAAGGGTGGCCAGGCTAAGGCCAACCAGGTGAGACTGTGACACAGTCAATTCCACAGCAACTGGATGCTGAATTCCACACCAAGAAGACAGCGTCAGCGCTCTGCTGAGCAAAGCATGGAGGTCGAGCGGGTTGCAGAAACCTGTCAGAGCAGCAACCGCAGCAGAAGCCAGAAAAGAGGAGCCTCACGTGTCCTGAGAGAGTGGGACAAGGATTTGGCACGGAGAACTGCAGAGCAGCACAAGATTCCAGAACAGACAACAACATGAGTCAGGCACCGAGGGTGGGGCTTAGTCCCACATCGGGATTTCTACTGAGGCATGGCCGCCAGGCATTGTGATTATGTAGTAGGGATTAGTGATTAAACAAGATCTTACCTGCATTCTGCGTATTATAATTAGCTATGTGCGGGGTTAAATTAATTAGGAGGTAGATTTTTATGTACCTCATCCCTAGGATTATTTGGTTCTGCTCAACTTCACTCCTTTTCTTGTTTTTCAATATTCTTAATCAAGGAATTTCATCAGCTGTTGAAGAACTAAAATCCTTAAACTAATTATCCAAATTCACTATCCAGTTGTGTTATGAATGCCTCTATGGGCTACCTTTATTCTACCTTTCAGTCTTCATACACTAATCAAGATTAAGCACCTACTCTCTTCCAGGAAGGTGACAGGATCTGAGGGAGTGACAAGGGAACAGCAGTCTTTAAACTCTCTAGGAATCTAATCTAATATGGGTAAGAGAGACAATTAAAGCAAATATTAAAAATCTGAATAAAAAATTCTGTGAAAAAATACTAACTGAATGCTTTGCAGTACTAAAAAGTTACCATTTCTGCCTGAAGTTGTCATCAGAGACAGTTTTCTAGAATAAAATACGAACTACGTCTTTTTTAAAAGGGTGTATATGTGTTTTCTAGGCAGGGAAAGGTAGGAAGACATTTCTGGTTTGAAGAACAGGGTATTTAAATACAGAGTCATATGTAGGCATAGCATCTCTGGGGAAGACTTAGAAGTTCAATGTTACTGATGCAAAGGGCTTAAAGGTGAAATGACATGTGGAAAGAAGTAAGGTCCAAAATGCTAAAGCTTCTGAGAATTCAGCAAGATCCAGTCTAGATGAATTTGATTGAGATGAACAAATGAACAACTACCCTCCCAGGAAGGTACTTCAGTTAACCACAGAAGACACTGAGGGTCACCTGGGACGCAGACGCTAGGGAAACATTGCCCATCAAAGATGGGACTTTGCTGATAGTCAAACTGACATATCAGTACTGAGCAGGAGGCAACACTCCCCATCCTTATTTTATACTAGTGGTTCTTAACCAAGGGGAATTGAAGGTAAAATCTCACAACTAGGTTGCTACTTGAAACTGTTAGTTAAATGCCAGGGATGCTGCCACATACACAGGACAGCCCCCTGAGAATTATCCAGTCCAAACAATGTTGAGAAAACTATCCTATAGATAATAGAAATATTTTACCCACATATGGATTTCACATTTGATGCTCAACTGCATAATGATTCAATACATTTTGAAATCTAAATGTAGCAAAACAATTGACATCTACTTAAGTAATTCTTCCTCAAACTTCCTATCTTTTGCACCTCCTCCACATTTAACTTCCTAAACCACTGCTTTATTAGCTATTCATTTCCATATTTCAATATTTTCTCTTAAGTTTTAGTATGCTTGCCCTTTACATTCATAATAATACTTGCATTTATTGTCTTTGCACTGTTCAGCATGCTCTCACCTGCATTTTGTAATCTTATCTGAATAAATATTTCTGTAAAGATATACAAATAATCAACAAAGACAGGAAAAGATATTCAATACATTCAGTGATATGGAATGCCACTTCACACCCACTAGGGTGGCTATAGTCCAAAATAGAAAGGGGGAAAAAAGCATTGGCAAAGATATGGAGAAATTGGAACCATCGCCCATTGGTTGTGGGAAAGTAAAATGGTTCAGCCTCTGTATTAGTCAGTCCAGGAAAACAAAATGCCATAGACTTTTACTTAAGCAAAGGATATTTGTTTTGCATAACTCTGAAGGTTTGGAATTTTAAGGTCCAGGTAGAACGCATTCAGTTCCTGATAAGGACCCACCTTCTGGCTTGAAGATATCTCTGGCTGTCCTCATGTGGCTGAGCAATAGAGAACTCTGCTCTCCTGCCTCTTTTATAAAGATGCTATTCCAAATAAAGGAAAGTATAAACCACTGGGACAACATTAAACTTAAAAGTTTCTGTTAAGCAAAAAAGATAATAACCAAAAGAAACAGAATCCCAGTGGAATGGGAGAAAATATATGTTAACTATAAAACAGATAAGGGCCTAAAATCAGAAATATACAAAGGGTTTATATAACCTAACAAAAACAAAGTAAATAGTAAATAATGCAATCAAGAAATGGGCAGAAGAATCAAAAAGACACTTCTCCAAAGAAGAAATTTCAATGGCCAACAGATATATGAAAAAATGTTCAACATCACTTATAATAGGGGAAATGCAAATTAAAACTTACACTGGTAAGAATTCCCATATCAAAAAAACAACAATCACAGTGCTGGTGCGAATGTGGAGAAAAAGGAACACTCTTACACTGCTGGTGGGAATGCAGACTCTTCTAATCACTGTAGAAGCGCAAGTCATGAGAATAGAAACAAAAGCAAAGTGAGGAGGGAGTGCAACCAGGCAAGAATGTGAACTTTTCATTCCCAGTTCCAAGCATAGACATCTCATCTCCTTACTTTCTTTGATATCTAGTTACATTAGTCAGCCTTTCTGTTTCCCATTTTCCAAATCAGTAAAATGACAATTTTTAAACTTACTTTTTTCATAACTACTAAAAGAACCATAGGAATAGCTATGTTCTCTTCTGCAATACATCTGTAGAGTCAAGATGATAAAGCCACAAGAGGGCAAGTTCACAAGTGATGCTGCAACATTTCAAAGAACAGTAACTAGTATCATTCAACAAAAGTCCACTGTTAATCACTTCCTTCTGGAATCTCTGTACCTTGGATATATGTCTAGCAGTATGATTTTCAGAGTACATTGCCATTAATTTGCTTTCATTTTTTTCCCACAAGGCTTTGGGTTTGAGAGCAGTTGCCTACCTCAATGCTTGCCTTTACCAAAAGAGATGCAGCATAAGGACCTGGTGAATGATTTGAGAATGTATGCAATGCAAATTGAGTGAAATCAAGAGGAAATAGCTTTTAAAATTTGCAGATGTAGAAAATATAAACAGATAGAAAACTTAAAATTATAATAAGTTGACCATGAGCGAATCTATGGAAAGAATGGGAAATATCTGTATTCTACCTTAATTGAATCTTAAAGGAGAGTTAGAAATTGATTAAGTAAATAAGATATGGAAAAGATTCCAGGCAAAGGGAATGTACAGTGGTTGAGAAATATGAAATATGAACAAATGCAAAAAGGTATTTTGTGCATAGTGAAGGCAATGAGGAAATTGGAGTTTATGAGGAAAATATAAGTTAATGAGAACCTTATTAAGGACCTCAGACTTCATCCTAAGGTAAGAGAAAACTGTGTTATGATGGTTAGGCAGAAAAGTAAGTGATAGTATGGCCTTGACTAGCCAATATGGAGCATGGATCAAAGAAGAGCTGATGGAAGAAGGGAGACCAGTTAAGAGGTCATGGAATTACTACTCTTAAGAAATGATGAGAATCTGAACAATTCATAAGAATAAGAAAAAAGACTGAACTGATTGGAAAACTCTCTGAGATGATTTAGAAGCAGCATTAAGTTTATAAGCATATAGGTTTTGCCAATGACAGTGAAGTAAAATATCAATAAGTACTTAATTAATTTTAAAAAATCTCTTCTAAGTAGTTGAAATTAGTGTTATTCTAATTGAGATATAATTTACATACAGCAAAATACACCCTTTCTTGTAAGTAATTTTACTAATTTCAGCAAACGAATATGGTAAATAAGCACCATCGTAACTGGTTCTTAGTACAGTTCCAATACCTTAAAAAAACTTTCTCAAAACCTTTTAAATTTACCTTCTTACTCCCATATCCACCAATCGGGTAACCTGTACTTACAGTTTTTTTCCTTTTCTAGACTGTTACATAAATGGAATCATAGACTTTTGATTCTGCTCATTCCACTTATCTCAATATATTTAACAAGCTTCTATATTGCTGTATGTATAAGTAATTTGTCTTTTTATTTACCCCAATAATAGGATATTGTAGCACCCATTGTGGGGCGATACAATTGTTTACTTATCTGTTTAAAGACAAGTGAACGACTTATAGTTTAGGGTTATTGTGAATAAAGTTATTATGAATATATATATTTTATAATAAGTTGGAATGGAAGGGCAAAAAACTAAGAATTAGTTGGCTGGGTTGTATGGTTGATATATGTTTAACCTGAGAAGAAACTCAAATTGTTACCTACAGTGACTGGGGCAATGTACATGAGGGCAATGTACTGGGGAAATGTACATTTGCCCTTATCCTCTACTAGGTTTTGGTCACTTCAGTATGTTTCTTTTCTTTTTTCTTTTGTTTTCTTTGGAGTTGTTATTGTTATTGTTTTTAGTCATTCTAATAGGTGTATGGTAGTATATGATTATAGTTTGAAATTGCATTTATCTAAGGCTAATATGGTTGGCATCCTTTTCACATGCTAATTTACATTCATATATTTTTCTTTGCTAAAGTATTTATTTAAACTTCCACTCATTTTTTATAATTGGCTTGCTTTCTCATAGGTTAAGAGAGATGTTTATATATTCTGGAGATTACATGTGTCAGGTATGCACTTTACAAATATTTTCTCACCATGTAATTAATTCATTCTGAATTAATTTCTCTGTGTGGCACCTGACAGTAGATTTCTATCAGTTGCATAGGAAAAGATCATTTGTGCTCCTTATCCCAATAATTTCCCTTAAAAACAAAAGTAGGAAATTCTTGCTCTCTAAACTTCTTCAGGCAGATCTTAAGTAGACGAGTGAATATTTGGTTAGATTTCAGATAACCTAGAGATACACTTAGGAGGATTCTGAAACAGTAGGTGATTGGGCTTCCTAAACACTTTTTTGTTTATCTAGAGCAAATAATCAGTGATTCTCGCTTTATCATTATAGTTTGTTTTTTATGATTCCTATAGGAACATCTTTGTAAGATACCAAGGCTAAGATAACACTTTTGTTTTTGTTTATTTAATCTCCAAATTAAAAATTATATTGTAGTAGCAAGTTTATCTTTTGTATGTCCCCCATGCTACCCCTTAATAAATTATGCAACTTAAATTAATAGCTTAACATTTCCCACAAAAATGTATTGTGGTTTGCTCTCCTGACCCCAAGATCTTAGCTCTGGTGATAAGTTAATTAAGAAGGCTACTGTCCAGTTTTAAAACCAAAATGGTTTAGATGTTGAAACCAGGTTCTCACCACTAAGCTAGGTAGACTTGTTTGCATAAGTCAATAATAACATCTGAGGTATTTTTGTCTGTTTGATTGATTTTTTTATTAACATGGAGTTAAGTGCTCCCAAATAGATGAGATGACTTTGAACCTCAGATGAAAGTGGTTTTATATTTGGTCCAGTATTTAGAGTTGAGAACTATATGAAGCATGTGGCTGAGTTTATTGGGTTGGTCATTGCAAAGACTTTTAATTAGCATTACCATTGACAGAGGTAGATCAAGAAGCAGTAAGGTTTCTAGTCTACAGGGACTAGGAAAACATTACTTTAACCTTGAACTTTAAATACAAAACAGAGAACACCTTATTTTGTGGAGTTCTCATGGAGAAAACTGATTAAAACAATGTTGAAGAGTCACGTAAATGGTGTGCAAGGGCTAAAACTTTCCTGGGAAGGTTGGGAGGTCATTACAATATGAGTCTGTAAACTGATACTAAGGAAGGATTGGGAAGTATTCATCTCTTTTCTTGAAAGGAGCAATTATAAAAGACCCTTTATCCTTCTTGATACTCTGCTCCTGACACTTAACCTCTTCCCTAGATAGACCCAAATATCTTGTTTTTAAATATCATGTCAAGGGTGCTCAGACTTTGTGGAGGTTCCCATTTCAACAACATCGACCTGACCTTGAAGTGGGGATAACAGTTCTGACACCTTGATGCAGATAATAAAAGGACTTCAAGGGATATTTAATACGGATAGATAATACATCATTCAAATTAGAATTCTCACACTAAGTTCAGCCCTTGTGCAGCAGTCCTTTAGATGTTGGTTAGGAGAAACTGAACCTAGAATCAAAGAACGAGTTTAATTGGTTGGTTGGTAAGTTGGTTGGTTGATTTGAGTTCATATGTGTTGCGATTTGGAGATTAGTATAGATGGAGTCTATTAACACTCACCTAAAGTCTCATTTTAAAAGGTAGGTATGGATGCCATCACGAAAGTTTTGAAGTCTGCACCCACAGACCAATTTTAATGAAACAATAGCTCCTCATACCTTTCTATGGTTCATTACTGAGCAGCTATTCATCTCCCCAAGCTCTGTGGATAGCAGCACTTGTCATCAGCCCACTGCAGAGAATATGCAATGTTACAAGAGCTGTGGTGCAGAGCTAGACTCTGGATGATATCATCTAGAGTCCCTGATGAGTTTTTCCCTCCTTACAGAGTCCCCAAATCCCCCACAAGTCCCTGAGGTAGGGAAGATCTGATCAACTCCTCACTGCCCTCATGGCTCCATGAAAAATTATAAATGCCCAAAATGGAGACTTGAGAGGGTTCGGAAATGGGAGCCACACAGATCTGCCAGCAAATGCCTTCTTATGACATTGGGCATGTTCAGAGTGGTATGGCTGTGGACACAAATGTCTGCTAAAACAATTTGGTGTTGACTTCATGTCTTGGAGTTCATATTAGCTTCACAACTGCATTCTACAGTACTGCCTTATCACTGAATAAAAAATATCAGATGTTTATTTTAGGCTTGCTGGCTTTTCTAGAACAGTCTATAGAAACAAAGATGTCAATTTTAAGAATGACTATGATCCAAGCTATTTGATAAGAGTGCAATCACTCTTAAGTGGAAGTCAACTTGCATTTGTCTTCTGTATTTGTTTTAATTCCTTAAGGAGATATAAAACATCTCATATTGTATTTTAATGAATCATTCCCATGACAAGAATCCAAAGGCATTGCCAAATACTGGGCACCTATACCTCTATGGGCTGCCAAGAAGAGCAGTTATTGACAACCTCTGGTGTGGACTTTAGTAAATTATATGCCTTCTCAAGCTTTCTTGTGCTAACATTTGCAACTGCTATTCCACAGAGAGAGAGAGAGAGAAAGAGAGAGAGAAGACTCTGAAGATAAATAACATATTGTAAAATCATTGGGGATGAAAAGAACATAAAGGGGCATTAATGACCCAGTCTCCCAGCCTGCAAACTCTACCAGGTGAGAATTGAGCAACTACTATTATTAAATAATATTGTCCTGGATAGGTGCCAGGGTATCCAAAACTCTTTCTCTATAGCACCATTAAATGCATGAGAATCAAAAGAAGGTAATTTCCCAACTATAATCAGCCCTTCATTACAAACCAGCTCTGGGGGTAATTAGCCTCTTCCTCAGAATTATTTCCTCCCCTTACATCACTCATACCTTACATCTTGCCTTTGACTTACCCTCCAGGAAGCACAGAACTCCTACCAGCCATCCTTCCATCCCTTCCTAGTACCAATTATTGAAAGATAGACTCCTGCTTCTAACTATACAAGCTAACAGGCATAAATCTGTAATCAGTTTTGGAAATGATTAGAAAGAAAAAGCTATTTAATTTGTCACAGTGGTGATGAGGCAGAAGATAGAGAGGTCTGGGAGGAAGATATTTGGCCAGCTGTGCCAAGAGAGCCTCATAAGAGCCGCCACCATGGTAATGGGGTCCATATGCCCCCAAAGTTGAACCTCTGTTAGCAAAGATGGAAAGCACATTTTGTCTGTTTCCTATTGTGTACCAAACTTAGTGAAAATAACTCATCTTAACCAAAATCATACAAAATAAATGACTGCTAAAAAACAGAATGTCTGCTTACAGGGTAAAAGAGAACATCAAAGTTGACTCACCTGTTTCTATCAACTATTAGAACATTTTACCTTACCAGGGAGAGGACTGAGAAAAAGCTGTCTGTCACAGTCTCTGGAAGTGTGTTTCCAATGGAAGGCAGCATTGGCAGTTTGGGGGGGCTCACTAGGTTTTCTGGGACACAGCCCAGGTCCCTCCCAAGATCCTCTCAGAATTCCTAAAGCCTGCTGGCTCAGTCAACATGGAACTTGAACAGAAGTTGCACAGAAGATCCTTTCATTCAACAAACATTAGTGAGCCCTTCTCTGTGGCAACACCAAGGTAAAAAGAGAAATTCTTTTCTTAAAGGAACCCATGTATTTAGAGACACATTGTGTAGAGATCTTCAGTGCAACAGAGGGTAGTTTACCAGAACAATGCACACATTTCTCTTAAAACATCTGGGAAGAAAATATAAACTTGAGTCAAGTTAAAAAACATAAAGAAAAGGAAAGGAAAGATTTCCCAGGGAGATAGGAGACAAAATTCCAAGGACATTTAGTGGAAGAGGACAAGCTCAATAAGATAGGGGAAGGACATCTGTTATAACGAAAAAGTGGGAGCAAATTACCAACACTACAGAACTCATTAAATTATTGAAATTGAAATATGAATATCTCTTTCTCTCTCTGTCTGGCTCACTCTCTCACGCGCGTGCGCTCTCTCTCTCTCTTAAATTACATACTCTTCCTGCCTTAAAAAAAAAAAAACCACGAAACAGAAGCGCAACATGTCCAACAGGCAGCCCAAAGTTCTTTCCCCATTTTTCTAGACTCGTTTTACAGGAACTCCAGAAAATGTGAAATTAGGTGGCAGTATGAAAACTTGTAAAAGAACATGGAGCACAATGGAAACTTCGGAGTTACTGATTCAGTGAAAGCATCAAATCACAAACTCGGGAAGCCTCTTTTCATGGTTTTTCACAGTCACCTTCCTGGGGAGCTGCACATCTTTAGTATGGCTAAGTGGACAGGGCAGGAGTTGGTGTTGGTGGGCAGATGTGCCAGCTGGGTGGTAACTCTGTGCCAGGTCCTGTGCAAGTGAAGGCAGAAAGCCAAATCCAAGCCCTGGTCACAGCCAGCTCCCATTTTGTTGCCATTTGTCTTGAAACTTGGAGGGGTCCCAACTTCTTTTTTAACCCTGTGTTTGCAGATTGTTTTGCAAGTTTATATATCCAAGTAGGAGGAGAAAAGATATTTTATTTAACTGTCAGTTGGTTTCACTTTCTCTGCTAACTTTGGAAAGTTAGAGCCATCTGTATAAAGACCTCCATTTCTCTCATGTCCAGGTTCTGCAAATACTAGCGTTGACTTGTTCAACTTGAATTGATGGAGCCACTCCATGTTTCTTTTTTGGTGTGCTTACTGAATAAATATTTATTTAAATTTTAATTTTAAACTTTTTGGGCCACCACAGTTTAGCTATTTCTTTTAAAAGCAGTAATAGTTCGACGTTCCTTTTAATCTAATCTGACAATTTTTATCTTACTCTGGAATTTTGTTTTATTGGTTATATCGCCATGACCAATTTTTCTTGTTGTCTTCTGTATACTTTTGTTCCTTATCATTTCTTGCTTATATCGCTTCTTCTTTTTTCTTTTTTAAATTTTTGTTACTTTTAGTTATCTTCCCAAAGACTCATAGGACATGCATTGTTTCAATTCCATTTCATGTTATACTTAAGTGAAAAAAATTATTTCACTTAAGTAAAAATAAAAATAAAAAGTATCTTTTAACTACTCATTGCTGGGAAAGAAAAATTGTGCCAATTTTATTTTCTTCACTTACATTCTTTGCTTATACAAAATGATGCTTTTTAATTAGATGTTGTTTTTACCTGTTTTTCTCCTAGAGTCCTCAGAAATTATTTTTGACATTAGGGCTAAATTCTGTACTGTTATTTATTCTTTCTATTGAACTGTCCCCCTTGTGATATTAATTTGATTGAACTGATATTCAGTAAGGGAGAGAATATTTCAAGTGATTTTGTATTAAAATTTAACTTGTGATAAGGGTAGATCATATATGGTTGCTGGTACTACAGAGATCCTGTATCTGCTTCTTTGTTTTCCTTTAATGTCTTGCAAAAAACTCCAGCATATTATCACATCAGCTTATAGACCTTGATACCATCTCCACATCTTATTCAGATTCCTCTCATTTTGCTAGTAATCACTTATTTCTGTTTACATGTGGTTGTTTTAGTATAATTTTGTGTTGGTTTAATCAAGACACAAAACCACTCCAACTTCACAAGAATGCCTCATGTTTCCTTTTATGAACACACTCAACAACCTCCCTTACTCACCCATTCTGAGCATTCCCTGGCAAGGACTAATCTGTTCTCCGTTACTTTTTTTTTTTCCATTTCAAATGGAAAAAACAGAATTTCCATTTATTAAATACCACTTACATAATGGAATTATATGGTATGCTACTTAGGGGAACTGGCCTTCTCACTAACCATAATTCTTTAGAGATTAATCCAAGTTGTTGCATGAATTAATAGCTTGTTCCTTTTTATTGTTGAATATTATTCCAGGGAATAGATGTACCACAGTTGAACCATCCATCTTTGAAGGTTATCTGACTGTTTGCAGTTTGTGGCTTTTGCTTCTATGAACCTTTGTGTAGAGATTTTATGTAAATATAAATTTATATTTTGGGGGAGTAGATACCAAGAATGCGTTGTGTGAATATGGAAATTGCACCTTTAGCTTTATAACACACTTAGAATTGCTTCACAGATCCTGAGTCATTTTTACTCAAGTTGTTTCAGAAAGATAAATTTATAGTTTCTGGTTTCTTATCTCAGTAAGTCTCCTTATTGCCTTCACACATGATAAATTGGCCAGGGAAATATACTTATCTTATAGGAGCTTTTTCCTTAGAATCCTATAGAATTTACTTCAATATCTTCTAATAATCTATGTTCCAAAGAAACATTTGTTTCTTTACAGGAAAAAAAAAAAAAGGTTGTTTTATGTGTTATTTGATTCTTTCTTTCTCTTTAAAAAAAAGAGGAATATTAAAAGATAGTCTCTTTTCAACAATGCTAAGTCAAATATGTTTTCTACTCCTATTTTTATGTCTTCACTTTAGCTTCAAAACAAATCCCCAGTTACTGTTATTTTGTTTGTTTGTTTTTATCATTATGAATGTTGTTATGAGCTCTACCACTATTCATCTGCCTTATTACCTGCTCTTATCATTTCCTTCTATTTGTTCTTCCTTTTTGCATTCTGAAAGCAAATCTCACTTTTTTATCTTGCAATCAATGATTCAGCTTTCCACTGTATTATTTCAGTTTTTAACAGGATATAACTTCTAGTTCTATTTTGAGAACCTTAATTTTAATTTCATTTTAAACCTTCCATATCACATGCAATTTCATTTTCACATTGTTCTATTGTTTTTGCTTCAAAAAATAAGCTCATTAGATAACTCTTCACCTCCTGCATGACGTTATAACTTCTGACATTCAGTGAAGTCACTGAGAATGCTAATTTTTTTTTCTGTTTCTTGAAATAAATCATTATCAAAGTCATGTTTTTCCACCTGAGTTTTCAGAGTGAGCATCTTTCTCCTGTTTTATAGTATTTCATTGTATTTTTAATTGAAGTAAAACTTGTAAAACACAAGTCACCATTTCAACTATTTCAAAATGTGTATTTCAATATTTTGTAGTACATTTACAGTGTTGTACAAACATCACCACTCTCAAGTACTGAAATTTGCAGCACCCCAAAAGGAAACCTAGCACTTAGAAAATGATCACTTCCTATTCCCTCCCACCCACCCAGAGTCCTTGGAAACCACAAATCAGTCTATTGTTTCTATGATTCGCTGACTCACATCAAGCAATACGTAGCTTTTGTATATAGCTTCTTTCATACAGCAGGTTTTTGCAACATTTTTAATATTACATTTTTTTCATTTTGATCATCATTCTATTTATTTGACCATATAGATAAATCCAGCCCCTGTGTTTATTAAGAGATAGCATGACTGAGAGGCCACCCTACTATTTACGTTGTGGTTAGGTTATGCTCTTTCTCTACTCTCTAGCAATAGAAAATGTGGCCATGTCAAGTTCTTATTCCAATCCCCAATATCTGCTGAATTTGCTCTAGTGCAGTTTTTATATAGTAAGACAGAATCATCTTTCTCTTTTACTGATTAATTTAAAAACCTGCATTATTTTCAGAAAAAGTAGTTTCTTTGACCAGTTATAATAAATGCTTTACAGCAATGGCTTTTAAAAGTAGTTCCTTATGGAATGCTAGGGAGAAAAAGATTTTTTCAAAATAACTAGAATTCTCTGTTTGAGGTATTTGATGTCACTGAATAATATGGAGCTTAAGAATTGAGGCTCAGAAGTCTAACTGATGGGGTTGAATTTTGCCCTGTCATATACAGGAATACTACAGACACACTCCTAAACTACTCTGTACTTTAATCAAGGGGAAAAATAACACTTTACATTAACATTTGGGAGGTTCGATTAATTAGTACATGTAGCACAAAGTTGACTTATAGGGGAAAATTGGCTGAAAACTACTCCATTGGGAGGGGAAATTTGACAACTTTTAAATTTAGACATTCATTCTCAGTCAAATTATTAGTCAAATTATGCATATCCTGCATTTCCTGTCAATTCAGAGAGCCTATGATTTTTTTCAGAGTTATGAGAAGAGTTGCAACTTAATATTCCTGATTTCTCTTTTCTAAACACAAATTTTCCTCCTGATCTTCCTTTCCTATAGGCAGAAATAACATTGTTCAATGCCAGCTGTGTTTGCTGGCAACATATGAAGCATGCTGTACTGTACTTTACGCTGTGATACTATCATGTTCTATGCAGATGTATCAGACAAATGTATCCTATCCAGCTCTGCTTTGTCCACTTCTTCCCACCCTCCTGGGTAGAGATAGCACAATTAAATAATCTGTTGAAGGGGTGAAATTTTTTAGGTCTCCTAGGTGATCCTACCATGCAGCCAAGTAGAAGAGCTGTACTTCTAAACAATATATTTCTAAATTTCCTTCCGTCTCTGCTATTCTATGAATCAACGTTAATTTTTTTATTCTTTTCTTTTTCAAACCAGAGTCTTAAGCTTCTATAAATGCAGGAAAGGGCAGATGGTAGATATTTACTTAGCCCCAAGTTTTTGACATAGTCACATTTGGACAAGGACCTGAGTATATATTTATTCCGTTAAGGGAAGATGATTTTCAAGGAGAAAAGTTGACAATGCTGGGAAATTTAGGGCCTTTTAAAAAGATCTGTGCCTGGGAAAGCACAGCAGGGGAGACAGATTCAGAGGATCTATACTCTAAAGAGGAGGAGAAGGAAAGGTCATGGAGGTCTTTGGATTTTGCTCATGAGGAAGAAGTCAGCCACCCACTATACTTGATAAAAGACTTTTATTGCCTTCAAGAAAAGTGACTGGGAAGGGATGTTTCTGCCTATTTGGAGTTTTCAGAGCTAAAAATAGCAAGGATTTTTATTGTAAATGAGAGACAAGTACTCTACAATTATAATATTCTGACCAATGATCACATTCCATTTGTAGCCTAGTGAGCTGATCATCACAACTTTGATTTTATAAATGGCTAAAGTTATAAGTTCCTGAATTATATTCCATATATATGTATCTAGTTCAGAAAATTAATGCAGATGGTTAAGTAATGCAGTTATCTCCCAACCCAAAAAAATACAACCATTTTGACTCCATGTTATATGGGAAAGAACACTCCCCAAAGAAAGCAATCATTTTGACTCTACATTATTTGAAAAATAACACTGAACAGAAAGCCCTACAATTTGATTTAGCTTTCTTAGTCATTGGAATTTACTTTTTTTGATATTATATAACCTTTCAGAGTTCTGGTTTCCTGAGTGTATATCACATGAAACATCATCAATTATTATTAGTTAACTATGAATAAATGAAGTATGATTATAGCTCAGTCGATCTGCTAAGATTTTCATGAGGACCATTTGATAAAATGAGTCAAAATGCTTCAAACTGAAGAACATTAAAAATGCATAGTATTGTGATTATGTAAAGCAATAATATTAATGTAATCTAAAACTGATAAAGTAAACAAGGAAGACTTTTTTATGGTATCAAATCAGTTTCTAAACCCATGCATTTTATCTCCAATATTATAATCATAAAGAATCACAACTTTAAAAATTATTACTTAACTCAAAATCCAACACAAATAGAATGTTTTAAAACAATCATTTTTTACAACATAATGTTTTATTCAAGTCAGAAACAGCAAGTTAGAAGGTTGGGCAAGCTGGATTACAGAAGTAAGAGGGAAAAGCAATGATGTGACAGTAAGAAAAGATCAGGAAAATCTATTAAGCTTTTGGCTGCAAGGAGTAGATTATGATTATGCAATTTAGGTGCACATATCCCACTCTTAGACAACCCTATATGTAACATTTTATTGCAGCATTTTGCAACAACTGATTTTATTAATAACAATGATGAAGACAACTTAATTGGTATGAGTATACTCTAGTTAAAAGGCAAGAAATGATTAGTACATATTTCTATTTAAACTACTTCTTTAAAATTTTGGTGCTTTCAAGAGCAATTCCTAACATGTGGTAGAGGAATATTACATAATTTCCAGAATGAGGTTTTCCCTGCCTTAAGCATTGGTAATAAGTGAGCCTACTAACCGCTTCAGCCCCTCCGCCAAGTACATTCAGTTTACAAACTGAAGAGTGAAGTACTTAAAGATCTTGTTCAGGTCTGAAAACCCTTTTGTGAAAGCCTATGAATAAGAAATTATAGTTCCATGGATCCCTACTACTTACAACTGTTTATTTACAGTTGATTAATTGAAATATTAAAGATAACAAAAAATCTGGAGATCATGAACAAAAATTAGCAAGCTTCTTGAATTTTTTGAGGACTTTAAATCATCATTATTTTAAATATCTGATCACCCCACAAGGGTACATGACTTTGTGAGGCCCCTACTGGCCAGGCACATGTAGGCTGCAAAATGTCCAGTCTGAGGGAAATTTTCCAGTTTGTTATTAGTTTTGCTGTCTCAAGTGAGACTTTGCCAATTTTAATTGCTCCTGGCTTGGTTGTATCCAATGTGAACCACTCTTTTTTTAACCTCTTGTTAGGTCACTATGCAGTGGGTTGTATGGCTTATCCTCTAGCATGGTGAGATACTTGCACCTGGACATAAAACTCCCTAATGCAGGGCTTCAGCACAAGCAGGCACTGTGGTACAAACATGATTCATCAGTTATTATTAAAACATAGAAAATGTCTGTGCATTTGTGCTGTTTATAAGTTTAAGGTAACTGCAATGAAATTACAGCGTTATTTATTTTTTTTAGTTTATAGGGCATAATTTCATAATATAAAACTATGGTAGAAGGTAATAATTTCCCTTATAAACAATAAGCAATTCATATCTAATTTTGGCAAGTTTACTTGTGTAGTTTATCCCTCTTTAATTCTTTATTATCCTAAAATTATTTTCTACTAAAATAGAATGGGATATAACAGAGCTGAAGTTGGCAGAGTAAAGGAGAGTTCTCTAAATTACTGAATCCATACTACACTCTGGATGAAAGTGTCAGTGCAGAGTAACTAAAGTCCAGGTAACTAAAGTAGTGATAAACAGGGAGACCCATGCAAATATTTTTGCCAAAGTTTTACAAACTCTCTCTGTAGTAGAACCTGAACATCAATCCCTATGCTTCCTTGAAGATCTTCCCTGGAGATTCCATTTCCAGTGTGGTCTCACTTTTCACATCCATCACAGGTCTGTTGCATGGGCAAAGCTTCCAGTGTGTTCCTATGAGGCTGTTATCTATCCATTATCCTAACTCTCTTTCTGGTCAACCGAGATTGGAGAACTGACTTCTGGACTATTTAACCTGAGGTTCTCTTTGGGGAGAGTTGAATGGGTCTCACCTCTTTTCTGCTCATCTAATAAGTCAACCAAAGTAATTTTCTCTTTAGTAGAACCTGAACATCAATCCCTATACTTCCTTGAAGGTTTTCCCTGGAGATTCCATTTCCAGTGGGGTCTCACTTTTCATATTCATCACAGGTCTGTTGCATAGGCAAAGCTTTTAGTGTGTTCCTATGAGGCTCTGTTTTTAGTCCTGCTATGCAGGTCTACACAGATTGTCAGATAATGTGAATGACAGACAAATACAAAAACCTCTACTGTAAAGACTCTTCCCTTCTCTTTCCTATGCTCAAGCAAGAAACAGAAGAGAATTCATTTTGTCTACAGGTTGCAAGTGGTTTCACATAAAACACTATCTTCAGGTGAGAACCAAGAAAGACTTCCTGGGAGTATGGCATCCCTAAACGAGAGCATTTACAACTATCTATGTGTTGACATAACTCCATTTCTATAAAAACATAAAGGTTCCCTTAACCCTGATAACCTGGGCAAAGAACAGGTAGATCTTCCTACTGAAAACAGAAGCACAGAATGCCTGCTAAGTAGAAAAAGGAACTACCCCTACTGCTATCTGTCTCAAGAGGTCCTCGAAGACTCAAATGCAAGGACCAAGGGTCTGAATTCAAGAAAAACAACACATGGTGACATGACATGTAGAAAGTAGAGGCAAAGTCACAAAGAAACAGATTATTTCCTACTGTACTGGCACAGTTCACCTCTGAAAATTATTTTTCACAGCAAAAACTGAAATATTTCCAAACAGGACTTCACGGTATTCTCAACAGGACAGAAATTTATAGCTACTGTAAAAGGAAGAGGTTTGCATGAAAAGATCACAGATAAAGAAGTAATACAAGAGCAACACCTTGAGAAGCAGGCCAAGGGGTAAATTGCAAGTAAAGTAATGCTAATTTTGAAAAAGTATGGAGCAGTAAAAATTAAAATACCAGCAGTAAATTTAAGGATATTTTTTATTTTATTTTATTATTAATGATTTTTTATATTACCTATGTTTCCTGAAGTAACTATTTTTCATAAATAGAATCAAAGTAATTAATAATGCTATTGTTTTCATTATTAATGCAATACAATAATATAGAAAAACTTATTAGGAAAGAACTATAATTCAATCACCTATTATCATTGTGGGAACTATCTTCCTTATTTCTTCCACATTTGCATATTATATGTTGTGAGAATGCTATAAATAAATACAGTTTCTTACTTTTCAATTTCTGGTATTTAGAAATTTCAGTTCATTTTATTTTTCTACCTAGTCTTTATAAGTGTTTATTTAATGACTACCAAATATTTCAGCAAACCATTATTCAGTAATACATTGTTTCTCTTATAGATGGACATTATAGGGACCTTTAACTTTTTAAATTATGAATGATGGTAACATAAGTATTGTTGTATATACAAATATTTTAATTATTTTAGGTGAGCTAATCTATATTCCCTACAGTTATTCTTATTTAATCCTATAATAACTTTTCTAAATTAGGTATTAACAACATATTTATTTTACAGAAGAGGAAATTCAGCTTTAGTGAAAGTGAGTGCTAAAGTTTGAACCTTACTCTGTGTTCACACAGGCATCTGCAGGTCAGCTCACATTGCTACACTGCCTTCCAAAACTGGTCCTTCACAGATTGGTATTGGTACTGCCATACTTAACAATCCTCCATTTATGCCTTACCAGGCACAAGGTAATGTTACCATTTTGATGATTTGACAGCAAAGGGGGGTGGGTTAGGAAGTAACTACAAACAGATTGCCCCAAATTTTTGTCTTCTCTCAGGACCATACACCATGGCACCATTTTCTTCGATGATTATTAAGATCTCTAAAAGGATTGTTTAAAAACAGAGTGAGACCTTCAATGATAAGTAACTACACTCACTCTTAGTCATACTACAGGTTCAGACATCCATAAACAAGATCCATTCAAAACAAAAATCAAAACAGAAACAAAAATGCAAAGTCCCAAAGAACTTAATTCTTATAAGAACACCTGTAATGCCATAAGTAATCTACATGTCATGTGGATGCAATGTTTTATATATATATATATATGTATATATAATATATTGGACTAAAAAGACTCTTGAAAAGGTTCCAGAAAAGCAGCAATGGATTCACTGAACAAAGGTCTGGGAGTGAAAGTTATAACCCAAAGTTGCAGATTTCTACATAAAAATATCAACCCTTTGCATCTCACAGATTCAATTATATAAAAATTGTCCACATCCTGGACAGAGCTAGAAGGGTTTTCACTAAGTGAAATAGGTCAAAAGGAAAAAGATACATATTGGATTCATATTGGATTGTTTCACTTATATATGGAATATAGAGAAACCAAACAATGGGTCAGGAAAAAGACAAAATCTGCAAGCTGATCAGAAATCTGAGACTTAAAGCAGGGGGAGGGGGAGGGAGAAGGATCAAAACAATTGAGGGAAGAGCACAAAGAATTATTGCCATCGGTCACAGATTATTTGGTGCTGGGAGAACGACAAATGAGGCCAAGGGTGAGACGTGGTTAAGTACAACTGAGGGGAGAAATCAAATATTGTACAAAAATAAACAATGACATAAGAAAATAAGTAAATAAATTTAATTTTTTTAATTGTCCATATTCTGAAATTCCCATTCGATCCAGCAATCCCACTGCTAGGAATCTACCCAAAGGTTAGAGAAACTCTAATCCAAAAAGACACCTGTACCCGAATGTTTATTGCAGTACTATTTACAATAGTCAGGATATGGAAGCAACCCAAATGCCCCAAAATAGATGAGTGGTACAAAAAGCTGTGTACATGTGTATATGTACACGATGGAATATTATTCATCAATCAAAAAAGACAAACATGTCATTTGCAGCAACATGGATGAAACTAGAAGGAATCATGCTAGCGGAAATAGGCCAGAAAGCAAAAGAGAAATACTGGATGGTCTCACTTACGAGAGGGATAAAGGGATAACAAATAAAGAAACAGACAAGGAAAATTTAAGACTGTCAGCAAAATTGAAGCATGAAGCATGAGAGGAGGAGTGGGGGGAAAAGCAGGAGTGGGAGGGGCACAAAGGATTAAGATGGGTCACAGGTGATAAGGTGGTAGGAGAATCCCAGGGTAGCTAACAATGCAAAATAAAAAAAATTTTAAAAATAGCATTTTTAAAAAATAGCATTTTTATTTAAAAAATTGTTCTTATTCCCAGGGAGGGAAGGAAAAATGTCTATAAGTAAGAACTAACATGAATTCAAAGGAAAACAGGTACAAAGTAACTCACCTGTATATATCCAGATTGCAAAATAATTGTTGCACCTCAAAATACTCAAATCCTAACTATATAACAACATATCCATCATGTGATTCATTTATATTTACACAAAAATGAGAGCCATTTATATTCTGGGTTGTAGACACTTGTCAAAGTCGACCCAATTCATTCTCCATGTACCTTCCTACTTGATACCCCTTCTTACTCATCAAAATCCTTCCCTGAAACTGCAGTAGGATGAAGGGTACAGGCAGGGTACATGCACAAAAGACCATGATATGGGTGCAGGTTAAGCACAAGCAGATTTTCCACACACACACACACACACACACACATAGCTCATAGCGCCTCATGTGAACCCCAGAACAAGAAGAGGCAGCAGTACTTAGCACCCATTCATAATTCTGTAAACAGGTACCACCCACCTGTGCTTCCCAATTCAAGACTGTAGAACTGTAGAATTGTTTTGAATCCAACTTATGTTTCCTAAGTTTTTCTGTGGATTTGATGCTTCGGGTTTCCCAAATTCTTCTCACCCTTCCCCTCACAACACTACCATACTCATCTACTTAACTTTACTTTCATATAGATTGCTATTCAGTCTAAAACAAGCTATTAGTCTCTGACTCTCAATATGGAAGATCTGAGAAACAGAATGACTTGCATGGTAAGACCTGAGCAGAGAAAGCAGCTCAAATTAGAGTTAGAAAAGGACTAAATTCTGGAGGCAGGAGGTGAACGCAAGTGATTAGAGAGCTCCTTACCAAAGTTACTCAGCATTTATGTGTTTCAGTACTTCCTCTGAAATGAATGGAGCAGAGGTTACAAAAACTTAAGCAGCAACAGTATTTTGGGCATAAAATACAAAAGACTCAACATTACATCATTAGGGGAATGGAATAAAATTAAAATCAAAACTACATTAAAGTATCTCCTCAAAATCATTCTAGCAGAAACAAGCCAGATAGAAAGGGACAGAAACCAAATGGTTTCACTAATATATGGTCAACCAAATGAAACTACACAAGGGGAGAGAGGGGACCAGCTGGAACGGGCGGGGAGGGGAGGTGATGGTGATGGGTGACCCCCAGGGACTGAAATGATGTAAAAAATAATAATAATAAAACAGATATTGGTAAAAAAATTAAAAAATAAAGTATCTCCTCACATCCTTGGATATAGGAGGGGAGAAGAGAGAGAATAACACATCTTGGCAAGGATGTGAAGAAATTGGAACTTTTGTGTACTGTTTGTGAATGTGAAGGTGTTCAGCAAAAATGGAAAGTGTAAGTATCCCTCAAATAATTAGGAATAAAATTACTATATGATTCAGCAGTTTTACTTCTGGTATATATTAAAAAGAATTGAAAGCAAGGTCTTGAAGAGGTAGAAGTAATCTAAGAGTCCTTACACCTTAGATGAATGGGTAAAGAAAAATATACATGGAATGGAGTATTAATCAGTTTTATAGAGGAAGGGGATTTTGACAAGTGCTTTGACATAGATGAACCCTGAGGACATTACACTAAGTTAAATAAGCCTGTCACAAAAGGACAAATACTATGTGGGTGCCATTATAGGAGTTTCTTAAAATAGTAAACACCACAGAAACAGAAAGTGGATGATAGTTGCCAATGGCTACAGGAAAGAAAATTGCAGTTGTCATTTAATAGGTACAGAATTTCAGTTTTGCAAGACGACAAAATCCTGAAGATTGGTTGCCCAACAATATGATGTACTTAATTCTACTGAACTGTACACTTTAAAAATTATTAAGATGGGAATTAATGAAAATAAACGATAAAGAGAGCACATCTTGCATGTGCATTTTATACCAGATTCTGGGCCAACATATGTTAGATGCTGCGGCAGGAAAGCATCTTGAGAGACAGTGTCTGTGCTTTTCTTGTCTTGTAGAGCTCCCACAGAACCTGAAGAACAGTTGAAACACAGAAAGAGTAAGTGTTCCCTTTTTTAACTTCCAAACTAAGCTCTTGATCCCAGATCAGAAACAATACTTTTAAGAGCCAAAGTTTTTGATATGCAAGAGGAAGGTTTTTAAGGGAAGAAAGGGCTATTAAGAAGCTAAAAGAGAAGGCTTAGAGGAAGGAGGACAGGAGTATTTGTGCCAGAACAAGGGGCTGAAAAGAGGATGGAGGCAGAGCAGACTCCCACGCTCCACCCCCACTCCCAAGGCTGACAGAACAGATGTAGTTCAACCAGACTCCAGGCTGGGAGGTTAGAACATTCAATTGCAAGAGCAGAAGGAGACTGGTTGAGCAGGCCAGCCAAGGCCTGCATACCATTGTGGTTCATAGTGATGTGCATATTGGGTGGGGGGGAGGGGGATTTGTGCACTGAGATTTACCATGGCAGTCATGGGGTGATCTCACCTGTGTGGTTGGACCACTGCTGTGCAAACACAGCCTCCTTACTGCACAGCCTTATTCAGGAGATGCTGCCACACAGCATTTGAAAAAGGATATACCAGCTCACCAAAGTGTGAGTTACTTAAACAGTAAGTCTTGGAAGCAGAATTGATTCTTGTACATATGGCAAAAAGGGCTGTTACCATGCAAACCTGTAGGGAATGAAGGAAGCAGAATGAAGGGAGATCCCAGGAAGACAGGCAAATATGTGATTGCAGCAAAAATGGAACCCTGAGAAACCTCAGGTCTCACCTGGAAAGAATTCCGGAAGTATAAGCTAAAGGAAATGTCAGTGAGGCAAGAGATACTGAAAAAGGAAATAACCTAGAATTTGTTAGAAGTAAGGAAAAATATGAGTCTTCTTAGAAAATACAAATTATGTGCTAAGGATATCTGCAACTAAACTGATTTGGTGAAATTGTAGAACTTAAAAAATTAAACAAAAATGTTAAAACCTAATGCAGATGAGAGACTAATTCCCAAATTAGAAAACAACTATCATGGAAATAGCAGGGTCAAAATAAGAAGCCCATCTTCACAATGCTGAGAAAGTGGGGAGCAAGAGACCTATTGAACCACAACTCAAGATTTCACTAAAGTATTTTTCATAACTGAGAACAAAACAAATACATTTTTGGTTGCTCAAAAATTAAGACAGACAACTAACTACCAATGGATCCTCACTGAAATAAGTACAAAAGAATGAAACTTAGAAAGAAGAAAAATAATCCTATTATGTGACATAAGATGTAATGACAGGTAAAAATAGCAGTAAAATTATGATATTAAATTTCATCGTTACTCACCAAAAATATAACAATAATATGACCAATTTCTGTAATAATCAAATAGGTAGAGCTAAAACTTATTTTAATAGTCACATGAAAGGTCTGAGAAAAGAACTAGAAAGTTGTTGTCAGCTAAAATACTTGGTTTTCCTCCAGGGGAAAATTACAAATATTGAATAATTTCATTTTTCCTTAAAATATAGTTAACTAGTAGTAGTAAAAATTAACAGATTGAAAAACTGAAACTAAAAATATGAGCTATAAATCTGAAACTAGCAGGGTGAGAAAATTGAACAAGTTTCAAAAAATCACAAAAAGGAAAAAAGGAACAGAAACAGCAGAAAAACATAAAACATAGAAAGCACAAGTTAATATAGCAGAAATGTCTGAATAAATAAACTAATGAATTGAACTCATTCATGAAATATCACATTATCCATTTGAAGTGAAAAGACAAAACAAAATTTTGGTGTATTTTTCTATGTTAGTTACATGAACCACACTAAAAATAAATAAGAATATAAAAATAATAACAAATAGCATGTTAAATGTATATTATGAAAATGCAAATTAAAAGAAAACTAAAAATAGCATGTTAAATGTATACTAAGAAAATGCAAATTAAAAGAAAACTAAAAATATTTGTACTAGTATCAGACAAATTAAAATGAGAAACTCCTAACTGCTAGATATACTGTGGAATATAAGAGAAATCATTCTCCAAGAAAAACCAATAATCATGAATCTAAATGAATATAAGAGCATAATCTCAAAGTATAAAAAGTACATATTTTTGCTCTTTTGACTTTTGAAAACTCATCAAGAGGTTGGTGGTTTTTTCACTCCTGTCATACATTGCACTTTGGGTGAGATATCCAACAGGATTAGAGCAGGGTGCTGTTTGTACCACATAGCAGGAATAATTTTCTTCTTTAGACACACACGACAACAGTAGCAGCAGCAACAAAACAAAATAACTGAAAAAGTTTCTTAGAAAGCGTATTTTAAACTCCCAACTAGAAGTCCCGAGGTGAAAGTTTCCAAAACTCTGCTCAGCAGCTGAGCAGAGTCAGGAGTCAGCTTCCCTATACAGACTTCCTTCCCGCTGCACTGCTGAAGCTTCAAGCATCATTTTCTTATTCACAATGTACAAAGCAGGAAGGTTCTTGTCTCCCAGAACTTATGGCAGACTTCCCTGGAGATTGGTGGCCAGCCAGTGCCATCCCCATACCCACCTCCCAGTAGGACGTAAAGGGTTGTGTTTGGAACCATGACGCTGCACATGGTGCTCATCACAGCACCCTACTAACTTCCTATTCTCCTTAGTAGTCTAAATCTCCTAGCACAAAAATAAATATACTTGAAATGTATGGTTAGCGTGAATGACTGAAAAGTGATGTTAGGAATGATTCTACAGAATTCTCAGGGAACAGATTAAATGAGCAAAGGGTATTTGGGCTGATAAGTAAACTGATGCCTATGTGTGAGTATATTTAAGTTAATTCATGAAAATGAAACATTGGCATTACTTATAAGCTGTCCCATAAAGTAACTCTTACATTCTCAGGACTGTAAAGATGGTCTCCCTCAGAAGTTACAGAACTCAGTGACTTGTTAGAAAACAAAGACTGTAGCTCAAGATGCCAGTAACAACCAGTATACAACACACTTCTCAATTCACTCATATCTATCTTTGACCAAAAATCCTTCGTTGTTTTTGCATCATTTCAAGCACACATTCCAAAATTTCTCAGGGGAGTTACGTGACAGCATTGTCTCCTGTGACTTGCTGAACAATAACATAATATTAACTGACATGTGATAACATGTAATGTTAACATGTAATAAAATATATACTGTGGCACATTTGATACTGTTTACTTCATGTCTCACTCCCCCACTAAAATTTACTAGGCTATGACTCAATTTTGTCACTCCTCAATCTTCAGTGGCTACCATAACTGCTTGGAATACTGTAAGCGCAACTCTACTGTTGAACATTAATGAAGGGTTGGTATGGAATATTCACTTCTGGCACTTTGCAGTTTACTGCAATACCAGACTGAATGCAATAAGTACAATAATTACTCACTTTCTCAAGTCAAAAGTCCAGGATTCATTCTCTTGTTCCATTCCTTCCCTCTCTTTCCATACCTTTTCTATCACTAATCTTATCTCTGACAGCAAAATGTCCCCTGAATCTATTCTTCTGTCTTCATTTTCACTTCAATTCCACTCTAACACAGGTCAACATCATCTTTAATTAAGAGATCCTTTTTAGGCCAAGCATGGTGGCTCATGTCTGTAAGCAGCAGCCTAGGAAGCCATGGCTAAGGCCAGGCATTGTGGTTTGAATCCCACCAGGGGCACGTAGAGAGACCTAACCCCCCCAAAAAAAAATAGCTGGGGATGGTGACATGCGCCCGTAACCCTAGCTACCTGGGAAGCTGAGGCTGGGGATTGCTTGAGTCTATGGTACTCCAGGCAATGTGAACCTGGACGGTTCCACAGGCAAAAATAGCAAGACCTAGTATTCAAAAAAAAAAAAAAAATCCTTTGTGATATTCCTGTTCTCATTCTGATCTCCTATCCCATATTCTCCACAGACAATTAAACTTCTTGAAATGTAAATAAGAAATATCCTTGCTTTTTAAAATCACATATTAAAGAAAGTGAACATTCTGAATGCTTTGTTCACCAAAACCCCACTCAACAGAAATCAGAGGTCATAGTGTAGTACATGTTCTTCCAAACTTGTGTTATTCTTACACATGTATATACTTTATATACAACATACCAGGCACATGTACTTTTTTTAAAAAAAATCCATATCCTTCAAACATATTGCTGACATCTTTCCAAGTGAATATAATAGCTATTCAATATTTTGACAGTTGAATGAGTAAAATAAGGAGTGATTTCATTCATTACTTTTGTTTAAGTAAAGTATAATATGTGCTAAGAGGAGTGAGGATATCAACAGACATAAGAACATTTGTGAAAATACAACTTGAATATGCTAGTGGGATTATTTGTAGAAAACATCAAAGGGTAGGCAGGTGTTCCCCTATATATGTTGTTCTTCATGCTGCAAATATTATCATATTCTCTAGAAATCCTGTAACTCATATGGTTCACTATAGAAATGAAGTCTATGATTTGTTTTTACTGCTATTCTAGTCCCTACAGCAACTTTACTCGTGTTTTTATTTAGAGGACATAGGCATTTAGGGTTAACATTTTTCATTCCAGGTATTTTGTATACAGAGAGAGTCAAACTATGGTCCTGAGAAGCTGAAACAGTACAGGTTGAGAAGCTGTTCCTACTAAATTACTTTGGTTGCCTATTAAACAAAATGAGTAAGAGCTATAGCCTTAAAAAATATTTAACAAAAAGTCAGTTCTTGTTAGTTGAATCCAAACTAATTTGAGAGAATGAAAACTCAGGGCAGAAACACCCTATACGTTAACGGTTTAAATTCTAATGCTTGCTTTTTTTTTTTTTTTTTTCAGAGATTCTGGCCTGTAGTAAAAGATAGAATCATCTATATTTTCTCAAAAAGACATCATCACTTCAACCCTTTACCAGTTGCATGAGCGACCACAAATAATTTCCGCCATATAGAATTTCCTACAAGTGCATAGAACATGTTTACACTGTGTTAATGAATAACAATATATTGTGAACTTACCGTGTGTCAGGTACTGTATTTACATGATCCATATCATTCTACCTTAAAAAAACCGAAACTAAATTATAATTGTCATTCTTGTTTTTACAGATCAGAAAATTAAGACTTAAAACTCAGGTCTTACTAGGGCTATTCACATTCTTAATGACAGCTCTTTAAATTATCACTTCAAACATGAGCTTAGGATTCTATTCCATAACAAATGTTTATTGATAAAGAGAACTGTTCCATTAGAAGTTTATAGTTGTTCAAAGAAGAAATAGTCTAAATAATCCAATCACAAGCAGTGAAATTGAAGCAGTTATAAAAACTCTCCCTAAAAACAAGAGCCCAGGACCTGATGGCTTTACAAATGAATTCTACCTGACATTCAAAGAGGAAATAACACCAATATTATTAAAACTCTTGCAAAAATTTGAGAAAGAAGGGGCGCTCCCAAACACATTTTATGAAGCAAACATCACACTCATACCAAAACCAAATAAAGACAGCACTAAGAAAGAAAGCTATAGACCAATTTTCCTAGTGTACACAGATGCAAAAATTTTAAACAAAATACTGGCAAATCGAATCCAACAATACATAAAAAGCATTATTCACCATGACCAAGTGGGATTTATCCCAGGGGCACAAGGATGGTTCAACATCCAGAAATCAATCAACATAATCCACCACATCAATAAGAAGAAAAACAAAAACCATATGATCATATCAATAGATGCAGAGAAAGCATTTGACAAAGTCCAGCACCCATTTATGATAAAAGCCCTTGAAAAACTGGGTATCAAAGGAACTTACCTCAACATAATAAAAGCCATCTATGACAAACCCACAGCAAACATCATCTTAAATGGGGAAAAACTAAAATCCTTCCAGTTAAGATCTGGAACTAGGCAAGGGTGCCCACTCTCTCCATTACTTTTTAACATTGTTTTGGAAGTTCTAGCCAGGGCAATAAGACAAGAGAAAGATATAAAAAGGATACAAATAGGAAAAGAGGAACTGAAACTATCATTATATGCGGATGATATGATTCTATATGTAGAGAACCCCAAAAAATCCACATAAAAACTTATTGAAATAATAAACCAGTTCAGTAAGGTTGCTGGTTACAAAATCAACACACAGAAATCAGTAACCTTCCTATATGCAAAAAACCAAGCAGAAGAAGAAGAAATTAAAAAAGTCATCCCATTCACCATTGCACCAAAAACAATTAAATACCTTGGAATAAACCTAACAAAACGCGTAAAAGAACTATACAAAGAAAACTTTAAAACACTACTAAAAGAGATAGAAGAAGACACAAGGAAATGGAAAGACATTTCTTGCTCGTGGATAGGAAGAATTAACATCATCAAAATGGCCATCCTACCAAAAGCAATCTACAGATTCAATGCAATCCCCTTAAAAATAGCAATGATATTCTTTAAAGAGATAGAACAAAAATTACAAAAATTCATATGGAACAACAAAAGATCTCGACTATCAAAAAACCTCCTCTCCATAAAAAGAGAAAATGGAGGCCTAACTATTCCAGACTTCAAGCTATACTACAAAGCCATAATACTTAAAACAGCATGGTACTGGTACAACAACCGACAGTCAGACCAATGAAACAGAATTGAGAGTTCAGAAATAAAGCCACACACATATAGCCAACTAATCTTTGACAAAGGAGGGAAAAACTTACATTGGAACAAAGATAGCCTCTTCAACAAATGGTGCTGGGAAAAGTGGACTAAGACATGCAAAAAAATGGACCATGACATCTCTCTCACACCATGTACAAATATTAATTCAAAATGTATAAAAGACTTAGATATCAGACCTGAAACCATAACATACATAGAGGAAAACTTGGGCAAAACCCTCCATGAAATACAATTCAGAAACCCCTCACTGGAATCATCTGCAGAAGGCAAAAAATTGAAGGAAAACATAAACAGATGGGACTTCATCAAACTAAAAAGCTTCTGTACTGCAAAAGAGACAACAGAAAAAACTAAAAAAAGCCCAACTAAATGGGAAAAAATTTTCGACCTTCACAAGAGTGATAAGGGACTAATAACACAGATCTACAAGGAACTCACACAACTAAACAAAAACAAAACAAGATGCCCAATCAAAAAATGGGGAGAAGAACTAAAAAGACACTTCTCCAAAGAGGAAATACAAATGGCCAGCAGGTACATGAAAAATTGCTCAATATCACTAGCAATCAGAGAAATGCAAATCAAAACCACAATGAGATACCACTTTACACCAGTAAGAATGGCCCACATCAAAAAAAACAGGCAACAACAAGTGTTGGCATGGTTGTGGAGAGAAAGGAACACTCCTACACTGCTGGTGGGAATGTAAACTTGTCCAGCCACTATGGAAAGCAGTATGGAGGACCCTCAAACTCATGAAAATGGAATTACCATTTGACCCAGCAGTCACACTTCTGGGAATCTACCCAAAGGAGACCTCAATGTGGGTACAAAAGGACACCTGTGCTCGGATGTTTATTGCAGCACTATTTATAATTGCAAGAACATGGAAACAACCCAAATGCCCAGAACAGAAGAGTGGATGATAAAGAAGTGGTATATATACACAATGGAGTATTACTCATCAATTAAAAATGACAAATTTGATGAATTTATAGACACCTGGATGTACCTAGAAGAAATCATTCTAGCAGAAATGAGCCAGATAGAAAGGGACAGAAACCAAATGGTTTCACTAATATATGGTCAACCAAATGAAACCATACAAGGGGAGAGAGGGTACCAGCTGGAGCGGGCGGGGAGGGGAGGTGATGGTGTTGGGTGACCCCTAGGGACTGAAATGATGTAAAAAAAATACTAATAATAAAGCAGATATTGGTTTAAAAAAAAGAAGTTTATAGTTGTTGAAGATAGGTCCATGAATTACCTTCCTTATTCTATTCCATAGATACAAAAGTAGTAGCATTTATTTATAAAAACAATGGCACAACAGTCAAAGTTCAAATTGAGTTAACATTTGAAAGCATGGTAAAGACACACACCAAAAAAAAAAAAAGTCTTAGCTAAGATCTAAATAATATGATAATACGAGTTGACTAATTTGACTACTTATGATATTGACAGAAGACAAAGATGGTAGGGTTCTCTCATTGGGCCCATATCTCTAATCCAAAGATGTGGCACATGAAAGAGTAAGCAACAAAAGTAATTATTTAGGACTTGTTCTCCCTAACTTGTCTCATTTCAACCTGTGATACTTAACTTCATTCTGAACAAAGAAACAGATCCAACAACAAGCATAACATTCACACACCAATCAGAAAGGGTGGTTAAGGTGACATTTTGATAATCTGAAGGTAAAAAAAGAAGTTCATACCATACAACTTGAAGATAGTACAAATTAATCAAGAAAAGTAACAGATTCTGGATTTAAAATCACCATCAGACTATGATAATAGATATCTATACAAAGAGAATGAAATGCACATATATATATACATATATATATATTCCTTCATTAACACATTGTCAATAATAAGAAAGACAAAATTGAACTTGACTATAGCATATTGACCAGAGCTAAAGAAGTAAAGAAGGGCAAAGAGTGCTAAGAGAATTAGTCATCAGGTTACCATATTGTATTCAAGGCAAGGAATGAAATAAAGAGTGGCACTATGGATAGCATACCTATTTCTATTCATTCAACAATTGAATTGACTTAAGCATGTACAATACATGGATGCATACAGGGCACACACAGTCTCTAATCTTATGGAGCTTGGAGTTCCACCAGAGAGATACATATTAATCAATTACTGATTACTTTAGATAAATATAAAATTAAGGAAAATTACATGGTTCCAAGGGAAAAAATTTATCAGAAAAGGAAACTATAAGTCAATATTCCTCATGAACACAGACACAAAACTCCAGCAAAATATTATCAAGTCAAAATTCAGTAACAATTAGCTTATGAAAGATTTCTCTAAATACATGTATAAATATATAAAATTGTATTTATATTTACTAGCAAAGGAATGTCTAGGTGAAATAAAAAAATTCAAATCAAAAGAGCATCAAAAAGAGTAAAACATTTAGGAACAGAAGTAACAAATAGCAGGGTACAGTGGTATATGCCTTTAGTTGCAGCCTATGAACAGTGGCTAAGACTGGGAATCACTTGAGTCTGCGGGTTTGAGACCCACCCAGGGCAACCTAGGGAGACATAGTCTCAAAAAATAGCTGGGCGTGGTAGTGCATGCCTGTAATCCCAGATAACTGGGAGGCTGAGGCTGGGGATTGCTTGAGTCCATGGTACACTGGGCAACATGAGACCGCAGTTCCCCAGGGAAAAATAGTGAGACCTAGTTTCAAAAAAAAAAAAAGTAACAAATGATACATAAGATACATACACTGAATACTACAAAATACTGCAGAGAAAAACATCAAGACATTCCACATTCAAGTAAACTTAAAGATGTAACAGGATAGTAGTTTCCATTAGTTGATCTTTACATTGAAATCAATCCCAGAGGCTTTTTTTTTTTTGTTGACATTGAAAAATTGACTCCAAATTTTGTGTGAAAAATAAAGGATTTAGAATAGCCAAAGCAATTTTGAAGGAAAACAAATTGGTAACTTTATACTACCAAATTTTAAAACTGAATATAAAGTCACAGTAATCATCATAATATGGAATTGAAAAAAGGATAGGCATATAGGTCATCAGAATAGACTTGAGAGTGCAAACATGAATCCTTTGGTTACTCAGTGCTCAACTAAGTTCCCAAAAATAGTCAAAAGGAAGAAGCCAAGTCTTGTCAATATGGGTGCAGCTGTAACTGAATATCCACATAAGAATAATGGGTTTGGATCCTCTTCTCACAGTACATAAAAATTAATCTTAAATAAATTATGAACCTAAACCTAAGGCTAAAATTATACAGTTTTTAAAAATAATCACATGAGAAAATCTTGAAGGACAAAAAGTTATCCTACAAAAAGTAGGATAACAAAACATAATTGACACAGAAAAAAATAGATCATTTGGACTTTATCGAAATTAAAAGAATATTTGTTTTCCAAAGGATAGGAAAAAAATGAGTTAAAGGTTGATAGAAAATATAGATAATCTCATTCATGAGATATTCAGAATATATAATGAACTCATAACTGTCTAAGAAAAAATGCTAGAAATACAGCTGGACGCAGTGGCATGTGCCTATAATCCAAGCTACTGAGAGACTGAGGCTAGAATCACTTGAGTTCATGGGTTCAAGACAGCCCTGGGCAACATAGCAAGCAAGACCTAGTCTCTAAAAAAAAAAAAAAAGAAAAAAGAAAAGAACTCAAGAAATAGACAAAAAATTTTAATAGATTTTTCACTAAGGAAGACATGAAAATGACTAGTAAACACAAGGAAAGATGTTCACTGTCAACGGTCAAAAGGAAAACACAAATTAAAACCACAATGGGATAACTGTAACAATGTCAAACAATATCAAGTGTTGGTGAAAATACAGAGAAACTGGAATCCTCATACATTGCTGGTCATAATGTAAATTCACATGGTTACTTTGGAAAACAGTTTTCTTAAAAAGCAAAACATAATGTTTAATCCTACAACCCTGCAATTTCACATTTAGAAAATCACTCAGAAGAAAGAAAAACATACCTCTAATGTTTGTAGATAATCTCATCAATGAGATATTAATCTACATGAATGTTTAAAACAACTTTATTCATCATAACCAAAAACTGGAAACAAATTAAAGTTCCATCAATTGAAGAACTGATAGACCAAAATACAGAACATCCATGCAATGCAATACTTTTGGAAAAGAAAAAGAATAAACATATCTAAACATGGATGAATCTCTAAAACATTAACTTAAGTGAATGAAGCCAGATGTGAAAGAGTACATAGTATATGATTTCTTTTAGAGTAAAGATCCCCCTAAGGTAAATTTAGACAGCAGATTAGTGATACCTGAAGTTAGAGATAGAAAAGAGATTGACCATAAATAGGCATGAGGAATATTTTTCTCAGGATGTAGCTATGTTTAAAATTGGGATTGTGATGATATTTGCATGACTATTAATTTAGTCAAAATTATTGAATTCTATACCTAGAATGGATACATTATGGTGGGCAAATTATATCTCAATTAAACTATTTTTAAAAATAAAAGACTGAATGTGTCATGAGAGTGAATTAGTCTGAGAGACCAGATTAGAATGAAGGTTAACGAGAGCATTTTTTTAAAAAAATGTAATTTTTAATCTGAAGAAAGATTAAGATGTCATTGGGTTTTGTAACAAAAGTATAAAGGGAGAATAGAAAGCAGGGAAGAAAAGGAATAGTTTATTCCAGGCAATATGAATACTAGTACAAAACTCTTAGGTGGAAGGAGATGGTACGCATTGAGAAGCCCAAGACCATTAACATGGCTGAGTGAAATGCGGGAGGGAAGTGAAATAAATTCAGGACAATGGTTTAGGTTTCACTGCAGCAAAAATTTTGAATTTTAAGAGTAATGAGAAATCATTGAAAGACTAAACAAAATAACAACATCACCATATTTGTATAGTCAGAAAATCACTCCTGTTACTATATACATCAAGGTAAGAAACTTTTTCTGTAAAAAAGAAGTATTTTGTTTTGAGGGTACACTATCTTTGTTCAGTTACTCAGTGCCTCTTCTGTGGCACAGATGTGACCATGGACAAAGGGCAAACAAAGGAACTTGATGTGTTCCAGTCACCTTTATTTAGAAAAACAAGCAGTGAGCAGTGGGCAGGATTTGACCCTCTGACTATAATTTGGCAGTTCCTTGCAATAAACAGATATTGAGTTCGAGAAAAAAAAGGAAACCAGGTTAGGAGGCAAATGAAAATTATAAATTATACGTACAATCATTTGCCTTTCTTGCTTATTCCACAAGCATAATTCCTATTATAGCAAATAACAATTCCTTTTTTTTTTAAACTTCACTTTTTTTTTTTTTTTTTTTTTGAGACTATGTCTTGCTATTTTTGCCTGTGGGACTGTAGGCTCACGTTGCCCAGGATACCATAGACTCAAGCAATCCCTAGCCTCAGCTTTCCAGGTAACTGGGATTACAGGCACGCGTCACCACACCCAGCTATTTCTTTGGGATTAGGTCTCGCTACGGGACCCAGCGGGACTCGAATTGCATTCCCTGGCCCCAGTCATGGATACCTAGGCTGCCACCTACAGGTATGCGCCACCATGCCCGGTCTAACTTCACATTTTATATCTAATTACTAGAACCTAGTCTAGAACTGGATTACAGCAGGTGCCACAATAAAAAATCATTCAGTGAATGGATTAAAAAAAGAAAAAGAAAAAGAAATTTTGGTTATTTGAGCAAAAATGAGAGAAAAAGCCTCAGAGTTCAAAGACTTCACTAATTCAGGCAATAACTGAATTCAATAACTAAATGTTAAAGTCAGGAATTTGGGGAATAATCATTACTCAAACTTATTGAGCAACTCCCATCTATAGGGAGTATGAAACACTTCATGTTCAAAGTTACTTAACTCATAATGTAAGTGGGTTTACCAGTGGACAATCCAAGACATAGTCAATTTGAGCCACCCAAAAGACAGAGATGGGAAGGAAAGAAAACGGAATTCAGATCTAGGCAGTCTGGCTCCACAGCCTTCATGCTTAAGCACTACTTAATTCAGAACTTCCCAATTGGTAAGCCACGAATGGATTGCAGATGTGCCCCCAGAAATCAATTGGTTCAGCTCTGGGGCAGCCAGGCTGGTGGTCACAGGCCCTGAATCGGCTTGTCTAGGGCTCCACTGAGGGCAACAGAGAGGTCAGTCTGATGGTGGACCCAGATTTTAAAGTGGGGAGCCCTCAGACTCTGCATTCCCCCGCCAACCCAAGCCTAGGTGAACACCTCAGCAGCAGCTGAAGAGGGCGCCACTGTGCATTTTGGACAAGGTGCTGCTGCAGCTGCCTGGTGTGCCTGGGGCACAGTAAGCAGATCCTAAGGTTGATGGTTGAGGGGGCAGGGCAACAGATCTAGCAGAGACCTCCTCTTACGTAATTGAACACATCTGCCCGGTGGTGCCAGCCACCACCATCTTTCTAGGGGCTGCACACTGGCTACCCGGCTTTGGCAGGTGTCTTCTGCTAATTGCGAGTGTTATCTGCATTTAGAAGTGTTGTCTTTATGTGGTGTGATTGTTTTAGACATCCATTCTCCCCTCTGCTTTTGTCAAGTGCTTTTAGATAGTTTAATAAAATTTCTACTTAAATAGTTTTGAATGATTGGGAAACAAGATGTTTTAAATATTGATTAACCTGTTCCTGTGAACAAAGTTCTTGTTGATGGTGATTTTTAAAGCTTTGAAGAGGTGGACTTTAGAAAATTTTGAGTGAAGCTCCTTGTAAACATTTGAAGCATAAAATTTAAGATTAAAAAACATGTCATGTTGCTGGAAATAAGCTCAGTTTTTTTCCAGAACTCTTTAGGGGATGTTATTTAGAATTTTTACATAAAATTTTATGTTAATATTTTCCTTAGTGCTTTTAATTTTATTTTTCTCATAATAATTACATATATTAAAAAAAGTAACCTTTTCATCAAGCATCATATAGTTGTCCCAAACATTCTTTCCAGTTTCTCCAGTTGTCACTTTTTCTGGGATATTCAATAAAAGGTACAAAATGCCTCCCTGTAGATGTGGCTCTCTACAAACTGTTCATTTTTTGATATCTTTACATCATAGCTGTCGCCCCACTCAACAATATTAGCTAACTTTCAGTTACTTCTGAACATTTCATTCTCTTTGTGGTGATAAAATGTGGAGACGAACCAGAATGCCTTCTTTGAATGTCAGCTTTGCCACTTATTTGTTGCATGACACCAAGTCAGTAACCTAACCTCTGTGTTTTACCAAGTAAAAATAAGTCATTATAATAACTACTTCATGATTATTTATAGCAATAACATAACCAACTCATAATTTAGGTGTATCATATAAATTCCTAAGAATGATGCCTAACTACAGCAAGCACTCAGAAAACTATCAAGTATTGATGTCTCTCCCTTTCCCCAGCCTCTCTTCCCCTCTTCTATCTAGCTGCACTGCACTTGACACTGTGACCTAAGTCTACATGTTATTTATACTGACTCACTGTCCACGTTCTTTAAAGATACTCTTTGGCACTTTCAGAGCCCATGGGAACCTGGCATTGCACTCATCACAGTGCATGATAATTTTCACTTTCTTAGCTATTACCCAGCCTCCTCTTTAGAGCAAAGCTCTTTAGAGTAGCAACTGCTGCATTCACTCATGAGTTCCCATGCTTAATAAGCGGTCAGTGGATGAACATCTGAATGGTAGTATCCATTCTGTCCTATTTGCTTAGCAATAGTCAGGAAGACAAGAAGCTGGCAAACTTTCTAACTGGTACTTAGGAACGGTGATTGTAAAGTACCCATACTATTTTTCTCACTCACTCCCATGTTTTAACTTCTCATTGGCCTTTATGTTGAGAAAAATGATGCGCGCACACACACACATACATTCATAATTTTCTTTTTTCCCCACCCCACAACACCCATTTTCAATAGAAATCTATCAGTTGCCCTTGTGTGAGTCTGTATCCCCTCTAGAGTTAACCAGGACTAAGAAGAGGATGGGAGCACTTCAATGCTTGCCGTGTGTAGGCTAGGCCAAAGCAAAGCATGACTGTGGAAACTTTTGTAAGTCAAAATGGTGTATATCAAGAAAGCAATTACCATGAAACTTTGAGCATTCCCAGACCCCAAAAAACCACCAACCAAATTATACTAACACACAAAATTTAAAATAACACCAACATGAATAAAAACTGTAATGATATGACACATATGTGGTCTGAATAAAACAGTACCAGCAAAGGAGTTTGGTAGTGCCACTCTCAAGTCCTCTCACAGTGTGGGCTGCCTGAAGTGACTTGTCACAAAACAAACACTGGACACTATTTTTGTTTCTTGTGTTTTATCATATAAGGGAAAACCCTCTTCAATTTTTTTACTGTAGATGAAAACAGTTACTAAAGTAGCAGGTCTTCTGTGAAAGCGAACTTTCAAAAAGCAGACTCCTGGATGTGGCAAGAGTCTCCTGAAGTGTGAGCCATGTGGGTGTAGTTTGTCATGAGTGAGTGACATTTTTGCTCTGGCTGTTTGGAGGTCAGTGGAGTTGGGCAGAAGTCAGGGTATAAAAAAGGCCAGGGAAGGTTAGCCCAGGCTCTCCACAAGGTGACAGCTCTGGGTGACAGCTGAAGGTGGTTGTGGACACTGTGTCACTCAGTAAATTCAAGTTTTTGGTGCTATGTGAGTGTGTCAAAGTTGTCTCCTTCTCATCTTAACAAATCACCCAAATTCACATATCTGTTGTTTCCAACATTTGAATTCCTGGAAAGTCGTCAGGTTTTACTTTGTGGCTTCCTGTTGCTGTTTTTGTTTTTCTTTTAAAGAGTGAGAAGAGTCAGGGGAAACAAATGGTCTGTATAACAGCACCGATTTTCCACCCACCACAATGGGGTCTTTGGGAGCTTTCACATACTTTAGTAACAGAGTTGGTTTGAAAGGGAAGAAGGGAAAAAAATAAAAAGCAAAATGAATATTTTGTAAAGTAAAAATATTTTGTAAAATAAAAAAATATGCATGTGTGGGCATGCATGTACATATCTGGTTTAAGAAGAAGAAAATCCAAGAAAAGAAATGGACATTTATTCAACATCAGCTATGCCCTGACACAACACTGAGTCTTCTGTTACCACACTCAGTCTACATACCCATCCTGTGCAACGGATGACATCACTCACAACTACAGTAGGTCAAACTAAGATATACATAGGTCATAGGTCAAGTAGCACCCGCCAAACAAGAACAAATAGTTTTTTTCTACCTTAAATGTTTATCTCCTTTTGTCCATGAAGATAAGTTAGTAAACCCAAAAGCCAAATTTTGCCCTCCACCAACAAGTTGAGCATGTTTTTTATACAGGTACACCTCAGAAATAGTGAGGATTCAATTCCTGACCACAACAATATGGTGAATATGGTAATAAAGTAAATCATACTAAGTTTTTCATTGCCTAGTGAATATAAAATCATGTTTATACTATTTTGTATAAAGAATAAAGTTATTAAGAGTATAACACAATGTGTAAAGATATAATATACATGCCTTAATTTTAAAATATTGCTGTAAAAATGCTGACCATAACCTGTGTATTCATAAAATCTTAATCTTTTTGCTGGTGGAGGGTTTTGTCTTGATATTGGTCATGACTGACTGCTGAGGGTGGTGGTTGCTAAAGTATGGATGGGGTAGCTGCAGCAATTTCTTAAAGTAAAACTACAATGACAGACACCGCATCAACTGACTTCCTTGCATGAAAAATTTTGTTGTGACATGCATTTTTTTAATACCATTTACCCACAGTAGTAGAACTTCTTTCAAAATTTGAGTCAAACCTCTCAAACCCTGCCACTGTTTATCAACTAAATTTATGTAATTTTATAAATTCTCCATTTTTGTTTCCACAAAATTCACAATATCCTCACCAGGAGTCAATCCACCTTAAGAAATCATTTTGTCCATTCGTAAGAAGCAACTCCTTATTCATTCAAGTTTTACCACAAGATTAGATAATTCAGTCACATCTTCAGGCTCCAGTTCGAATTCTAATTCTCTTGCTATTCCCACCACATCTGCAGTTACTTCCTCCACTGAAGTCTTAGATGTCATCCATGAATCAACCTCTTCCAAACTCGTGTGAATGTTGGTATTTTGACTTCCTTCCATGAATTACAAATGATCTTAATGGCATGTAGAATTCTTTCCAGGAGGTATTTTGACTTCCTTCCATGAATTACAAATGATCTTAATGGCTTGTAGAATTCTTTCCAGAAGGTTCTCAACTTTGCTCAGATTCACCAGTGGACTCATTATCTATAACACTAGATAGAACCTCACAAATATGTAATTATTAAATAATGAGAAATTTGAAATTCCAAACTTCTTCTCGAGCCGCAAGCTGTGGAACGATCTGTTAACAGTCATAAAATGACAACACTTGAGCATTAACAAATGAAGTGAGATTTATGAGGTTAAGGGGTGGGGGTCATGGGGTCAAGGGGCCATAAAGGTCAACAGGTTACAAGGGTTGGTGATAGGAAAATTTTGTTTTAAAAAACAGTGCTAATCAGTTTACTGTTTAGTTGGGCTCAAGAGTTCAAGACTGAGGACTCAATAAACCGACTGCAGTAAACAATATTATGTTAAGATTATCGCCTATTTCCCGACCAAGCCAATAAGGAAGATAGTTTGCGCTCTACAAAGCAGAGTAGGTTCACTTCAGGTATTTATTGATTGATTAGGTCACCAGCACTAGATATTACCTTTTGGTGCAATAGAATTCACTTCTGGATGGAAGTTCTGCTTTCAGTTTAAACTAGCATTAGAGGGACTCTGTTCCTGAGCCATGAGAGGACTAACCTCTGCCCAGGACAGGGGTGACATTAGCTCCCAAGCATCATAGAGAATCATAAGGAAGCAGCAATATTAATCTCTGTGTAAATCTCCATCAGTGCCCCTGGCTGAGAGTTCCACTGTCAACAGGCAATAATGTTTTGAAGGAATTTTTTTCTTCTGAGCAGTAGTTCTCAACAGTGGGCTTAAAATGTTCAGTAAAATATCTTATAAACAGATGCGCTATCACGTAGACTTTGCTTTTCTATTTACAGAGTACAGGTTGAGGCGAGTTGGCATAATTCTTAATTAGTTCAAGGATCTTAGGATAGGCAGATAAACATGTCATAAGATTTGTCACCAGTTGCATTAACCCTACCAAAAGAATCAATCTGTCCTTTGAGACTTTGAAGCCAGGCATTGACTTCTAGCTATGACGTTCCTAGATGGCATCTTCTTCTATTTTATAGACTATTTTGTGTACATTAAACATCAGTTAACCCTAACCACCTTAACCAATGATCCCAGCTAAATTGTCAGTATAACTTGCTGCTTATTTATAACATGTTTTGCTACAACTTTTACATCAACACCTAGTGTTTTTCCTTGCAGTTGCAAATTATGGAAATGGATACTTTCTTTAAACCTAATGAGCCAAGGTTTTCCTAGGCAGTTTTTTTGCTTCTTTCAGCTGTCATAGAATTGAAGAGAGTTGGGAGCTCGTTCTGGATTAGGTTTTGGCAAAGGGAAACGTGTGACTAGTTTGATCTTATATTCAGACTACTAAGACTTTCACCATATTAGCAGCTATGCTGTTCCCCTTTCTTTCCATGTGCTCATTGGAGCAGTGCTTTAATTAAAGCACTTTAAGGTTTTCCCTTGTATTCAGAACTTGGCTGCCTGTTTTGGCCTATTGCAATTTTTAACATACCTTCCTCACTCAGCTTAATCACTTCTAGCTTTTGATGTAAAGTAAAAGGTGTGCAACTCTTTCTCTTGAACACTCAGAGGTAATGTTGACCTAATGTCAACATTATTTTGTCTCAGAGAATAGAAAAATTCAAGAAAAATGAGAGAAACAGGATAGTGGAGCAGTCAGAATGCACACATTTATTGACTAAGTTCATATCTTGTGTAGGCATGGTTTGTGGTACCCCAAGACAATTAAGGGGATGATTTCAAATGTCTATAGTTTCTGAGGACAATTTACTAAGAAGAAACTTAAAATAGTGTCTTAAATTCTAAGGATAACAACACTATGAAAGAGATATCAAGTTAATATGTTATTGTAATAAAAGATTTATTTATTTAATATTTAGTTACATGGATAATATAGTAATTTTCTGTTTCCTCTATGCCTATTTTTTACCCCTTTCTTATCAGTATCTATATCTTTAATTTGAGGGTATTGCCAAGAAGAACTTAGCAGGGAGACAAGCTGGGGATGAGGTCCTGGCTCTGCTTCTAACTAAATTAAGCAAATCACTCCATCTCTGATTTACATTTCCTTATCTCCAAATTATGGGTTGGACAAGATAATCCCTAAAGTCCCTTACAGTAATAAAATTACAGACTTCTGTTACTTAGAACATAACTTTAAAATATTAAGTGATCACTGAGGTTTATAGCATTTGTGGCCTTGCATTTAGGTTAGACTAGTGGTCATAGTTATGATTTATTTCACCCCAAATCCTTAGTTCATAGCTTAACTCCCAATTATTGTCCCCATAGGCATTGTCCCTTGAGGGAAAAAAATGAGCAAATTTTATGATGATTTGATTTTCAAGATTTCCAGGGAGGCATTGAGGGAAAACTATATAAACTTTTATGGTTCTATAGCTTGCTAATCAATTAGAGATGTTGAAAGTCTTTAGAAAAGGACTAAAAAGTACACTGGTATGAGTTTAAACAGGTATGTTTTTGTTTTAAAGAACACATTTCTAGTAATTGACTGAAACATGCTGCTTCTCTTTTCTCTTTTCAATGAGTATTCTACTCATTGACATACAGATGTAGATACTGAAATAATTTTTAATTGTACTTCTTAGTCACACATATTTCTCTCAGAACTCCAAGTTTATTCAAATTGTTGGATCTTATAGAAAAATGCAGAAGCAGAACTGTAACACTACCAGGGCAAATATATACTTTATTTCACATTGCTTGTGTATTGTTCACTTCCTTCATATGACTTTGGAACAGTATGTTAAAAGAAATTCTTTTTACAGGGATTCTGCTCAAACGTGGAAATCCAAACCAGACCATACTGTTCCTATCTTCCCTAGGGAAACAGTCCACTTTTAAAAATGGGTGGATGTGTTCGCCAACCTCTGCAAAGACACTGTCAATGATTTCTAATTTCCTTCTAAACTCTGGGTTTCCCATTAATCCATCATCAAAATTAAGTACTGGATTATGCAGAACACATTTTGATGAAAGCAAAATAAGAAGCTGGTAGTGGGTCAAAAAGAAATTGAACAGTTTGTATTCTTTTTCTATAATGTGTAATTTTTTTTTTTTTTGAGACTAGGTCTTGCTATTTTTGCCCATGGAACCGCAGGCTCTTGTTGCCCGGAGTACCACAGACTCAAGTAAGCCCCAGGCTCAGCTTCCCAGATAGCTGGGATTACAGGTGCGTGCCACCACGTCCAGCTATTTTTTGGGACTAGGTCTCACTATGGGCCCCAGGCAGGACTCGAACTACAATCCCTAGCTCCAGCCGCTTCATAGGCTGAAGCTTACAGGCACGAGCCACCATGCCTGGCTATAATGTGTAATTTATTCCTTCTGAGATCTAAGGATGTTTGCAGGTGTGTAAGACTTGTAATGTTGTAAGGATGTTTGCAGGTGGGTGAGATATTAGAAGACATCATTATCATCATCAGAACTTTTTCATCAACGGATACTTTTAAAAATCACATTGATTAGTTCACATCAGTTTGGGACAACTATGGTTGAAAGCTAGAAAGGATCCCCAGCCCACACAACTGGGAGTTGAAGGGAAGGCATCCCATTTTATTTCAGTGATTTATAACATCATATTGTCTAATCTCAGTGCTCAAATTAGGGCCTGCAGAGAGACAGCACTGTGCTACCTGGAGACCCCTTAGAAATGCTAAGAGCTGGTTCTTTGAAAAAATAAATAAAGTTGACAAACCCCTGGTAAAGCTCATAAAGAAAAGAAGAGAAAACACTCAAATAAACAGAATCACAAATGAAAGAGGAGAAATTACAACAGACACAAAAGAAATCCAAAGGATAATCAGAGACTACTATGAACATCTATATGGAAACAAATACAACAACCTGGATGAGATGGACGGATTCCTGGAGAAATACAACTACCCAAAATTGAGCAAAGAAGAAACAGAGAACCTAAATAATCCAATCATAAGCAGCGAAATTGAAGAAGTCATAAAAACTCTCCCTAAAAACAAGAGCCCAGACCAGATGGATTTACAAATGAATTCTACATGACATTCAAAGAGGAAATAACCCCTATATTATTAAAACTATTCCAAAAAATCAAGAAAGAAAGAAAGCTCCCAAAACACATTCTATGAAGCAAGCATCACTCTCATACCAAACCCAAATAAGGACAGCACCAAGAAAGAAAACTATAGACCAATTTCCCTAAAGAACACGGATGCAAAAATTTTAAACAAAATCCTAGCAAATTGAATCCACGATGCATAAAAAGCATATTCACCACGACCAAGAAGAATTTATCCCAGGGGCAAAAGGATAGTTCAACATCCAGAAATCAGTTAACATAATCCACCACATCAACAAGAAAAAAAAACCAAAAAACAAAAAATCACATGATCATATCAACTGATGCAGAGAAAGCATTCAACAAAGTCCAGCACCTAATTTATGATAAATGCCCTTGAAAAATTGGGGGTCAAAGGAACATACTTCAACATAATAAAAGCTGCCTATGACAAACCTACAGAAACATCATCTTAGATGGGGGAAAACCAAAATCATTCCAATTAAGATCCAGAACCAGACAAGGATGCCCACTCTCTCCACCACTTTTTAACATTGTACTGGAAGTTCTAGCCAGGGCAATAAGGTAAGAGAAAGATATAAAAGGGCTACAAATAGGAAAAGAGGAACTGAAGCTATCATTATATGCAGATGATATGATTCTTTATGTAGAGAACCCAAAAAAAATCTACAGAAAAACTTCTTGAAACAATAAACTAGTTTAGTAAGGTAACTGGCTACAAAATAAACACACAGAAGTCAGTAGCCTTCCTATATGCAAAAAGTGAAGCAGAAGAAGAAATTTAAAAAGCCATCCCATTTATCATAGCACCAAAGCCAATTAAATACCTGGGAATAAACCTAACAAAGCACGTGAAAAAACTATGCAAAAAAACCTTTAAAACACTTCTAAAAGTGATAGAAGAAGATATAAGGACATGGAAAGACATTCCTTGCTTATGGATTCAAAGAATCAACATCCTTAAGCTGGCCATCCTACCAAAATCAATCTACAGATTCAATGCAATCCCTATAAAAATTCCAATGACATTCTTTAAAGAGATAGAACAAAAATTATAGAAATTCATATGGAATAACAAAAGACATCAAATATCAAAAAACCTACTGGCAAAAAAAAGGGAGAGTGGAGGTCTAACTATTCCAGACTTCAAGCTATACTACAAAGTCATAATAATTAAAACAGCATGGTACTGGTACAACAACAGACAATCAGACCAATGGAACAGAATTGAGAGCCCAGAAATAAAACCACACATATATAGTCAACATATCGTTGACAAAAGAGGGAAAAACTTATTGGAGCAAAGATAGCCTCTCCAATAAATTATGTTGGGAAGATTGGACTAAGACCCGCAAAAAAATGGATCAAGACAACATCCTCACACCATGTACAAAACCAACTCAAAATGGATAAAGGACTTAGATGTCCTTTACATACATAGAGGAAAACCTGGGCAAAACCCTCCATGAAGTAAAATTCAGAAATCCCTTTTTGGAAACATCAGCAGATGGCAAAAACTGAAGGAAAACATAAACAGATGAGACTCCATCAAACTAAAAAGCTTCTATACAGTAAAAGAGACAACACAAAAAACTAAAAGAAGCCCAACCAATGGGCAATTTTTTGCCCTCCACAAGAGTGATAAGGGTTTAATAACGCATATCCATAAGGAACTTACACAACCAAACAAAAACAACAAGAACCCCAATCAAAAAATGGGGAGAAGAACTAAAAAGATACTTCTCCAAAGAGGATGTAAAAATGGCCAACAGGCACATGAAAAATTGCTCAACGTCACTAGGAAAAGGGTAATGCAAGTCAAAACCACAAGGAGATACCACCTTACACCAGGAAGAATGGCTCACATCAAAAAAAACCAAACAAACAAAAAAAAAAAACAGGCAATAATAAGTACTGGCATGGATGTGGAGAGAAAGGAACACTCTTAAACTGCTAGTGGGAATGTAAAGTGGTCCAGCCACTATGAAAAGCAGTATGGAGGACCCTCAAACTAATGAAAATGGAACTACAATTTGACCCATCAATCACTCTTCTGGGAATCTACCAAAAGGAGACCTCAATGTGGGTACAAAAAGGACACCTGTGCTCAGATGTTCATTGAAGCACTAAAATTGCAAGGACATGGAGACAACCCAAATGTCCCAAAACAGATGAATGGATGAAGAAGGTGTGGTATACATACACAATGGAGTATTACTCATCAATTAAAAAATGACAAACTTGAATTTATTGAAACTTGGATGTACCTAGAAGAAATTATACCAGCAGAAATGAGTCAGAAAGAAAAAGACATAAACCAAATGGTTTCACTAATATATGGACAACCAAATGAAAATACACAGTGGGAGGGTGGGTACCAGCTGGAGTGGTCAGGGTGGGGAGGTGGTTGGTCACCCCTGGAGATTAAATGGAGATTAAATTGATGTGAAATATAAAAAAAACAAACAAAAACAAGAATAAATGCTGAACTTCTGGTTCCATCCAGGGTGATAAAGCAGATTGTATATGGTACCAAGCTCTCAAAGTTACTGAGATGCATGTAAATTTGAGTGTTAGTCCCTGCCTACTTCACTTTCTCCAGAGCAACTAGAACATTTTATTGAGAAAACCTTATTGTCACACTTTTTATTCCTCACCTCATATAACACATCTTAGCATTCTTTAACAATCTTTCCTTATTGGTTTCCTTTCTAATACTCCAGCTTCACCTTCTCAATCTGATTTCAATCAACTGAGGTGGCTCATCATCATTAATCCATCAAAGTCTGGGCTCGTAAAACTTTAATACCTAAGTTCTGCTCCTTCTTAGCCAAATGTTTTTGGGTAAATTACTCAATCCATGTAAGCTACATTTTCTTTAAAATTAAATAAATACTAAGACTTGCTTTATAAAATGATATAAACAATTAAATAAGATAATATTTATTCCTTGTCTGCCACAACTTGATTTTTTCCCCCAATTCCCCCCCAAATGTGTTTTGCAACTAGTCCCGGGGCAGAATCTCAATAAAGATTTACAAAGTAGACAAGTAGCAAGGTCAGTGGGTAGATAGTTAGATAGGGTGCCACAAAAGAGAGAGAAATTATGAGGAAATGAAACTAGATATTATTCTGCTCAAATAAGAGAAGGTGGGTTTGCATCTGGTCAAAGGGATCTGGAAAGGGTGCTTGCTGTTCAGGCGTGGGTGGGGTTCATTGTGCAAAGGCCTGCTAGAGAGATGCTTAAAGACCATGTGCTCTGATGTGGGCCCCCTCCTATCACCCTCTGTATCTCCTTTACCACCTTCTACCTAATGTATTTCTATAGTTGTGTAGTCAATGGTGTGATATAAGCCATGAGATTCATGTGTCTCCCTGTGCCTGGGGAGGAGGGGTTATTCTACACTCATTCCTTTTATTAGTCAGTAACCAGTCATACTGTCAGGCTCAGGTATCAGCCCAACCTTGACATTTTCATTGGATTAACCAACTTTTGGTCCTAATACTGCTTTCTAGTCACTTTAACTTGCTTCAAATTTGTGTTACTGTGTAGGAATGGTCTAGAGAAAATCAACTTAGATATGAAAGTTTTGTTGTTTGCTTATTTACAATGGCAGGCTTTCTTTCTACTGAAAAGGCTTTCTATGAACACTGAATGTGGCCTCCTATGAGGGAATGTCTAAACTTTATCATGGAATCAGATTGATTTTAAGAGAGTAAAATATGATGAAAAACAGAAACACATTGAATCTACAACTCTTGTGCTCAAGGGAATCTGCAATGTTGAGTTCTTTTCTCCAGTGAATATTTTTATGAAGGCCCCCAAGTCAAGCTGTTATATTCAACAGTTGATTTACTTTTAGTCCTTTGGGAGCTAAAGATTTAATGGATATTATTTTTTAAATGTATTTTGCTTTTTTATTTGCAGGAACTCTCCAGCAAAAGTTTCTGAAGTCTCCGACAACTTCTGAGACCTTCATCTGTCATATACAAAACCCTCGGTGAGGCAGTCTGTTCAGAGCACAGGGCTCTGAACACAATTGCTCCTTCTGTGACTGCTCAGGTATCTGAAGCTCATTGGTTTCTTCTTATTTGCAGGTCACAGAAACCCAATGTCTTAAGTCAAACAAGGTAAATTTGAAAGAAAATATATGAGCAAGCCCCGGGTAGAGAGAATGCAAGAGACCTTCAGAGCATCTCCCTTGAGATCATGTCTTATCTCCCCATGACTCTGGGTCTTGGCTAGAAAGTCTCAATGAGGACTGAGGTTTCTTCAAACATATGGGAAATCCAAATAGGAGACATGACCTCAGATGGAAAAAAAGCTTACCACTTATGACTTCTGAGCTTGGAGAGGGAATGATTTTTTACCTCTGGCTCATTCCAAAAGTCCCATAGAATGAATCCAGTAAACTTAGATGCAGAAATTAGGAGCTGGAAATTATTGATGAGATGGAACATGACCTCAGTGGTTGACACAGCAGGAGTGACAAGCCGATGATGATAGGAGGTTAAGGGTAGTTGTATGGAGAATCAGCTAGGGAATATGTTTGATTTGATTATTTCAAATTTGAGATCTGAGATCTGTATTGTATAAGAGTTAGAAATGTTTTTAGGATACTTAGTATGTAAGTATGGAATGAACTGGACGTAAAAACTTGGGAATCCAAAATACAAATTACTGAAAACTATCACAAGAGATGGATTCACCAGGGAAAGCATGAAAACAATGTGATCCAGCCGTGAGCAATCACAACAAATTGAACTGGTGTTAGAAACCCCCATGATGACTTGATAGCTAGTGCATGGACTAATTGTCTTTTATTACATTGATGGCTGGGCTAATTTGGAATTGAGATAAAAACAGGAAAGTCTAATCCACCACAAACCAGTAGACCCTTTTGAGAAGGTCCCTTAAAAATATGTTGGAGATGAATCTGAGAAATATAAATGTTTGTGCCTATTACTTCCCCAGATCATGGTGTAATTTACCATATACATACATACATACACACACACACACACACACACACACACACACACACACACACACACACACACACACACACACACATGCACACAGTCTCCGAAAACCTTGTCCTTAATAGAAGAGCTATTGTGAGGTGTGTCTTATTCAAGCTGAATGCCCTCTCTTTGGATCTGAGAAATACACAGTTTGATTACTGCTCAAATCTCTCATTTGGGCAAGTTTGAATAGATTCTTCATGGCAAGTCTCTTTCTTTGGAAGATTTTGATGGCTATTTGTCCATTACCTTTCCAATCAACACCGATTATTTGATACTTTTTTAAAAAGGCTGTTTTATTCTGAAATTTTGATGTAGCCTTGTGATAAAACAGATGTGGATAATCCAGGCTAACTAACCACTTTTTTGTCTTAATTGCCTGGCCCATATAAAGATAATTTACTCAATTCTCCACTTCATTTTTTCTGTATAGATGAAATCTGACTGCAGTTACTCAGGCACCATTAATTCAAGTTAATAAGCAACGAAGACTGCAATGCTTTGGTATTTCAGACTCAACCTGGATTTTACTTACAACCGTGGTATATGTGTTCACTGGCATGCCAGTTTGAAATGTGCTCCACAGCACATTTCACATGTAACCTTATATACAAATGCTCTCAAATTGACTGATTATTGGTGGAACCTAAGAGGTAGGCAGAATGAATATTTTTTATTTGGCATTTTGCATAATAAGTAGAATATATGTTTCTCTAGATGGTGTCTTAGGAACTGAAGCAACATTTAGAATCAGTACTTTCAAACAGAAAGTAAAACTTATGGAATAAAAAATAAATGCAATGTGTGGTTCTTAACACATGTAAGGCAAAATCATGAACTGAGCACATACTGACACTTCATTATAATAACAAGTCTTTTAAACAAGAATCTTGAAACCCTTGGGGCATTACCTAACACTATGGGACTTGCCACATGCCATCACAGACCAGTCTGGCATTCATGCTAAAATATAAGGCAAACTTTATCTCCTATTACCTGTCCAAAAAAACTAAAACAAAATAATTTACATGGATGTTGCTAAAAGTAATAGGCATCACCAAACCCCCAAAAAGTTTACCTAAAGCCTCATTCCCTTAAAAGATAATCTATTTGTGAGTGTTCCCCACTTACCTCACAAAAACCAATACGTTTCCCTTAAATAATAACCCATTTATAAACTGCCCCCAATTATCTCACAAATCCCAATATGTTATCCCAATTTTATTACCCCTTCACCATTTGCCTTCCTTTAAAATACATCCTAAATTATACCTACCTAAACCATTTATTTTCTTTGTCTGAAACCCTTATAAAGAATTGTAAAAGTCATTAAAATTTGCTAAATAAGACATACTTTCATTCAACCCCAGCCTCTATAGTTGTGTCAATCTCTCTTATCTATCCTCTCTTATGCCCTACATTCAGCTCTCAACAGGACTTATTTCCTATATCAAGTAGCACTAGCAAAGTTAACAGCGACCTTCTATCCTGGAATTTGGCAAACACTGCTACCTTCCAGATTTTAGCATGCTGCTTCCTCTACCTGGGCTACACTGTCAGCATCACCATGGTATTTCATCTTGAGATCTCAGGCTCTGTTACCTCCTCACTCTTGCCTCCTTGGTCATCCCTTTTATGATAGACCTCTACCCTGTCACTTGGGGCCCCATTCTTTTTCTTTGTACTGTTCATTACAATGTGGGGTGTGTGTGTGTGTGTGTGTGTGTGTGCACGTGTGTGTGTTGTTTGTCCTCCCTCTATATGTTAAGGTATATGTGAGCAAGGAATGTGACTACTGGCTCACTGCCATAAGATCAATGGCTTGCATAGCCTGTTATATCGCCCACATTCAATGCATGTTCATTGGATGAATAAATTACTGATTGGAGAAATAGCTTAAGGTCCCTCAGGTGTAGGTGTTCTGAATTAACAAGAAAGCCTCATTTTCTTATAGAGCTTTGCCTGCACATTGTCCTCCTGCTTGTTGAGGGTTTGTATTAGGAAAGCCTGGAACCACTGAAGGTCAAGTGCTTAGAATCTTTGCTGCTTCATAATAATGTATCATAACTGATTTCTCAATGATCATGGGCATGGAAATATACCAAGTTCTCTAAAACTAGTGGATTGTTTCTTTGGAGAATAAATTCTCTTCCAAAGGTCTGTGAGTAATAAGCTCTTATAGGGTAAATGAGTTAGCCTTTTTCGTCCTTTAGTCTATATAACTGGCACCTGGGGTATTGGGTCTTCATCATTATTATTCTGGGGTATTGGTCCAGTACATGTATGCATACCTGGGCCCAGGAGAGAGGGGATAAAGGGGAGTGGCAGCAAAAGTATGAGAAGGAGAGCGTGAGCAGGACATGAGAGAATGACAGAGGAGTGAGCCCAGAGAAAGAGTGTAAAGATTCCTAGGGGGGTGGAATTCCTCCTGAAACCCCCACCCACTGGCACAAGCCCTGGCCCACCCTGCCTGGTATGTCTGTGTAACTGCTAAATTCAATAAAGAACCCATGCAGCTTGGCAAACCTGATGCTTATAGCTGACAAGGATGGAGTGCAGAATGAGGAGACATTCTGTGATATAGATGCAGGGCGATTCTATACAGACAGCTCTGGAATAATTTCATATATTTTAGTAGAAGAGTTAATCAAAGTGAATCACACTGTATTCATTCATAGGTGAGGTAGAACCAGAGACTTAAGACCCTACATCATATCATCCTTATTGAATACAAAACAGCTGTGAGTGGTAACATGTGACTCAGTTGGCATTAAAAATAGAGTAAAAAGAAATTTGTTTTTCTTATGCATTTACTAATATAGACAGAAGATCCACTCCTTTGTAAGCAGCACCTCTTTCCTTCTCACAATAACCCTCTGTGATGTATATCTTTATCTCCAATTTACAGATGGGCAAACTGAGAGAGCTGACTTGGTCAAGCAACAAAACTAGTCATGGTGGAGAAATTATTTAAATGCAGGTTTTTTCTATCTTGTATACTTCTGATTAATAATAAAGCCCCAGAGAAGTAAACATACTAGTTATATCATAAAAAGGAGAACCATATGCTACATATAATGGATCAATAGAGAAGACAGAGAAAACTGCTCCCTGTCTATTCAGCTTTTGCTTTCCTCCTCAATCTTGCTAAATCTTGGAAGGGTCTAGCATGAAAGGTGTGTCACAATAACAAAAGCATAAAAATAACCACTGACTCTGGGTACTCAATTATTGGGACCATGAGCCACAAAACTCCTATGTCCTTCCTTTCCCTGCGAAGTTCACTAAGTCTCCACACCATCTTTGGTGCTTACTGACAATTTTCTGGGGCACTGCTACTCTCAGTTTGCCACTAAGTACTACTCTCCCAATTCCACTGGTCCCAGCTGAACTTGGCTAATCCCTCTGGGGTGTGTAACTCATTGTTTTCCCATTGTTAACCTCCACTGTGATGTCAGAGTGCCTCCCCTGAACCCCACTGATGGGATGGTCTCTCAAACAGTCTTATAACACCCAAGCATGTGACCACTGTTTCTTGCCTTTTCCTGAAATATCCCAACTCTTTATGTGTTTCCTGATGAGTGCCTTGGGTTTTTCAGCTTCTTATGTAGTAAATAGAGTGCGCTTTATTGACCTAAATTTCTCACAGGAATTTCTCATTTTGGTTTGGAAAAAGTACATTGATAAGCTGCTGAGTGTATATGGGTATGTGGAGGGCTAGCCAGTGAGACTCAAAAAACAAGATGAACTTGTATAAGACATTTTTTAAATCACTTTCTTAGGGAGATGGGTCCTGCAAAGAGAGGACCTTGTTTTGCTGAGCCGGCTTTAGAGAAGAAGTGAATTGCTCTCCCTAAGAGAGGAGATATCAGTGAGTACTGAGGAGGAGAAGGCAGGGTAAATAAATATAACCCAGTGTGGGCATGGCAGAGAAACATGAAGGGCAAAATTCTAGTGGTAAATGTTAGAGCTATATGCTGTACTATGTTTGATATTAAATCCCCTTTGTTAGTCTTATGAAAAAGGTTCAGTGAAACTTGCACTTCATGTAAGCAGATTTAAGGCAAACTTAGCAAATTTAAATATTTTTTGGAAGATGGTAGATTATGCAAATAAATGTAGCTGCAAATATAAAGCAATGCGGAATAGTAGAGACTGGCAAAATTAAGAGTAGAGGGCATTGTTAAACTTCAAATGAGCATGGAGAAGCTACCCAATGCAAAGCTAAGACTACAATCCTTCACTCACAGAATGCTGTGTACCAGGAACACAGTCCCTCACCTGTCAAATAGACACAACCACAGAAAAGGAAGAGAGACCAATGGACTGAACATAAATCAACAAACGAGAGAGGAGTCTGAGTGAATGGATGAACCATCAGAGGTTCAGAGGTTGGGGGAGGGGAGGGAAGGCATTCCAGCAACCATTTATCTATGTAAGAAATTAAAAAAGAAAGAATGAAACATACAAAACGGTTTTTTTTTTTTACCTCAGAGAAATGTACCCAAATGGTACAAAAACAAAACAAAACAAAAATAGTAAAGGGCAGTGCTTGCTCACATACATCAAATAACATGGAACAGTGGGCAATATTCTTGCAATAGGTTGTTGCTTGTTACCTTGGCTTTAAGGAAACCCAATAAAGTGCTTAGCATTGCTGCCAGTTGTATATGAATTGACCAGGAAGGTAGGGGAGCAAGTCCAGGGCTAAGGGAGATGAAAGAGGCAAATGTAACCAGTCTATCACATGAATAGGCTCCTAGAAAGGAAAAGGTGAACTCTCCAAAACAGGTGCTGGTTACTAAACTACTTTTTTTGTGACACACAGAAACTTACTTTATTGTGAAGATGAGTAAATTACCCCTGCGCTGACCAAGTTAGCAGTAAAATCTACAAGCTCACTCAAGACCCTTGTGGGTGGGTTTTCTGTGAAGTGGGTAGGTTCTAAGTATGCATTCAGCAGCATCCACAGAGGTTCTGAAACTTGTAGACTACCAAAGGGGAGGTTTTAGGTCTTCCCAAGTTGTGGGATTGGCTAAGGTCCAAGCCAATTACAGTTACATCTCTAAGGTGAAGAGGGACACAGCAGACATCTGGGATATATTTTGAATTCCAGTGTTCCAGGAAAATGGAAGAATAAGTTACACGGGTGCTGAGTGAGAGCCCAAGGAAGGGCACTGGTGGGATGCACTTAAAAGCATTCTCCTTCTCTGGCAGTCAGCCAGTCAGCCTGGGGAACTCAGGCCTGTCTACTCTGCACCACCTTTGAAAGCATTTTTCTTTCCTGGGCCACCCTGGAGACAGTTGTATGAGTGGGGGGAGGGGGAGGTATTCAAATTCTTACATGCACACTGACTGGCCCAGTACTAACAGAACCACAATAGCCAGGGAATGAAAAAGGGGATATCAGAGAAATCCAGCTGGTCTTAGCATTACCCTCAGGAAGTTAAATCTGTGTCCTCAAGGAACTGGCTGTCATGGCCCTAGGGAAGGGGGGATGCAGAAGAAAGTACTTGGGGAATCTAGGAGGTCAGAGGAGGAGGAAGCCCATGACTTGACCAATCTTAGTGGACTTTTCTGGAAATTTTCATGTGCAGTTACATCTGTGCCCATTAAGATTCGAAGAACAGCTCTTGACACTCTCAGTGCCCTGGGGTCTGGACAAGCATTTACCTGGGAGGATACATTACCTATACATGCAGCTAGGCCAGGTAGGCAGGCATTTCCCTCCTTTCCTCCAGAGTGTCCCCACCCCCTTCTCACACACGGTGCTAGTTATGTTACAGGAAGAGAGCCAGAGTAAGGCTAGAGACACAAAAGAGAGATGGGAAAAGGAGGGAGGAGGAGAGAGTTAAGAGTTTGGGTGACAATGGGGTTTGAAATCTTGGTTCTTGCTCTGTTTCCCTTGCATGTCCCCAGGGCCCAAGTTCCTCTTCTCCTTTTATTTGCACTGTGAGAAAGCTCTAGGCTTCCTGGCTGGGAGGGAAATCAGATTTCTCCAGTTGCTTCTACTCAGGGGGCAGGTGAGTTGGAGGTTGGGAGAGGGAGGGGTGAAGGGCCTGGATGTTTGAACTAAGGTTCTCAAATGCAGCCAATAAAGTATTCATCTCCCACCATTTTTTCAAAGCACTGATAATCTTTAGCAAATAAGTGTTTTAAGAGACACACAAATTTTTGAAAGACCACAGAACAGATGAGACACTGATAGCCCTAGTTTCTGCATTAAACTGTGTTTTCTATTGTAATTCAGAAATGTTTGGAAATGTTAGGTGGACTGGTTTTGTTGTCTCCAAGGAATCTATTTGTATGTTAGACTTAGGAGCCTCCAGGGAAATAAATTACCATAAGACAGGAGAGTATGTCACTGATAGGCGGATCCAACAGTAAAACTTCATTTATAGATGGATGGGTGTAGATGGATGGGAGTGTTTATAACAGTGTTAAGAGATTCTTTATTTGGTCTTGAACTTAAGTTTGTGAACAAAGAGGTTTAATCTTTAAGGGAATAAATTTTCTCAGTAAATCGGAACTGTTTTCAAGATGAAAATACATAGAGACTAACCTATTAAGAGTCCCGTGATCAAATATAAATCCAAAGAGCAGGAGGATCCTTCTCCCCACACGGAGGTGGAGTGTGCTGTCGCTCCAGAGCACTGAAATGCTGGTGTCACCACTATCAGGCAGCTCCGTGAGGGGAACTGGAACAAAGGTGGCAGTCCTGCATGCAAGAGGGGAACTGGGAGCAAAAGAATATGGCTATTATGTTGGCCTTTATAGAGGACACCTGCTGTTAACCTGACATGCAACCATCCCTTTTGCCTGAATGAGGGGAATATTCCATTCTGATGGAGGATTATTTTCTGGGAATGAAAAGACTAAAACTGATGATAGGAAATGTAACTGCCTATCTCTACCTTCCTTAGTTGTCTAGAGAAGTTTATGTGGAATGTGAGTAAAGCAGAGCTGAAAGATGGAGAAGAACCCCAGCGGACACTGCTTGCATTCTTGGGTCCTGCCTCTCCTGAAGAGTACTGACACTTCTGGGACTTTCCAATCAATAAAACAATAAATAACACCCTTTCCTTTTAAAAGTCAATGAGTTGAACAATTGTCACTTTCAGCTGCGAGTTTATGGCTACACATGAAATACCGCTTGAAATTTCCCAGTAATTAATTAGGAGCTACTGTGTCAGGAGATGGAAAATAGGCATTGGCAAGCAGGGGAGGAACAGTAACCAGGTATAGCACCCAGGACCAGGAAGGTGTGCCAAGGAGCTCAGAATCAGACACACCTTGTTCTTCTCTTCCCTCAAAAGACATGTTGAACTAGGGTCGACCCCCCCCCCCCCAGCTGATACCTGCCCAATTGGACCATTTTCCGTTGGAACAGACCAACGACCTTTTAACTGGGTTGATACCAGCAAGGGGCTGCCTACAGTAGAGTTTCTGCCGCTGGTGGACATGGAAAGGTTGAAGAATAAGGTGGGAGGGCAAGGGGGCTGGTATGTGCCTGTGAAAACAACTACATTTCTCCAAAAGCTCCCACTGCTTAGGCAGTGATGGGAAAACTCATCTTATCTTTGTAGTTCACACTTCAGGTTCCCCTTTCAGAAGCTGGGTTTCTAGTACTTAATTAAGATGAAAAAGCTCTACTAGAGCAGAGTGGGCCTCTCATCCTATGTGACTGTTCCCTGAGAAAGAGGAGAGAGACAAAGGGGGCACATGTCATATACCATGGGATTACAGAAGCAGAAGTTGAAGGGAAGCAGCCACAAGCCAAGGACCACAAAGGACTGATCACCAGGAAGCTAGAAAGAACTATACCCTAGAGGTTTTGGCGGGAGCACAGACCCTCCAAATTTTGAACTTCGTAGCCTTCAGAACAGACAATTGATTTTTGTTGTTTGTAAACCAGTTGTGGTACTTTATTAGCTTTGGGAAACACAAAGAAATATCATTATGTCTTGTACTTCATGTTATTTGCTAGTTAAAAAATAATCTGTCTTTATAAGTGTAATCATTTGGAACACTAATATCTTAAAAATTCCAAGGACATTTGCATTTGAAAGAATTGAGAAGCATGGTCAATAAGGGGATATAATGGTAGAATTTTAGAACTGGAGGAAGAACAACGCCAGTCCAATAAATGTTCCAATATTGAATGTCAGGGTAACTTTTGGGTGTTTTTTTTTTTTTTTTTTTAATGTCTCAGGAACCCTTTAAGAAAAGGTTGTGGATGATAAAGGTTTAGGTCACTGGCCTCTGAGACCCCCCCCACTCAACTACCCTCAGTTACTCTCTTATATTTGGGATTGCACATGAGGCTTTCCTTTGGAAAGAATTTTGCAGTTACAATAAATCAAAAGTCATTATAGTGTGGCATTATTTAACTCACACTAAGGCAGGTCATGTTTTTTTCACTCCTCCCTCTGCAAAATGTGCCCACTTAGTCGATTAGCATTAAAGCAGAGAGCTGTTAATTTCTACAAGTGAGGAATAGGGACATGCAGAAGACACCAGCATTATTCCTCCTCTGTTTTGTTTTCATTTTGGATATTCTGATGGGCTGACAGGAAAAGATTAGCTACTTTTCTTTGTTCCCGTCTTTTTAAAACTGAGAATCAAGATTTTCTTGATCCAAAATGTGCTAGAAGAATGTTTTAAGTAAAAGTCAAAATATCTAGTTTATTCCAGCTGTTGATTTATTGGTTGTCTTTCTTCTTTTTATTTTTTTGCCGTTGGTGAACAGAGGAGGCTATCAGGATGTAATATTTGCATTCACATGACTGAAGCAGAAGCAGTAACCTGACTAATGCAGAAGGACTATATGGGAATAAATAGTTTGAAATTCTCTGCAACTGCAATAATGTAACAATAATTCTTACACATTTGTGTTTCTTTGTACTTTCAAATGCCTCATCTCATTGGAAACCCATACAAATCCTGGGAAGTGTGCAGCCTGAGTTTTGCCATCATCAACACCTACATGCTCAGCACTTACTAAGGTCAGAGAATTGCCCCTGGCTGTGAGGCCAGTTTAGGGAGGGGAGCTGGGACCACTATCTGGTCTTGAAACCTCTGCTCTGTGCTGAGTTAAGTACTTTTTTTGAAGTGCTGAAATAGAGAGGAAAAACCTCAAAATAAATGAGTTAAGAGGACTGTTTTACTCCATCACTTCTACCATAAAAGCCCAAGTGTGAGGGTCTGCATTTGTGGTTTTTCTTGAGATAAGCAACAAGTCTCAGGAAACAGTGAATACCACCATCCAGTTGGTTAAAAAAATTCTTCAGTTAAGCATTTGAATCTCAAAATGCTCTTCAAATCATAATAGCTAATCATTCATCCACCCACTCTCTTCCTTCAGTCAAGACTCTCAGCGAGTCAACACAAGTGCACCTTGAGCTCCCAGGCACTGCTGGCAGAGGGTAGGTGGGTGGGCAGACTCTCAACTTACCAGAGGAAGAATGGATTTTGGAATGCCACAGGGGTTTTCTTTTCTTTCTTTTGCTTCCTTAGTTGCCCCCGGGAACTCCTATGTTAAGTTTCTCATCCGGGTGGGTACATTGAAAAGGAGCAGCTCACTGTAAGCTGGCCATATGAGGAATTAGGGAAAATCACTTTTACAAGTACGGGACGTTGAAAACAAATTCAGACACTTTGTAGCCCAGGCTAGCTCAAGACTTTGCAGTCCAGGCTTTTAAGTCCTAGTCTTTATGTTTGTGTCCCCCACAAAGTGGTCCATGGAGACAGCAGGCTACGCACTGGCCCAGCTTCCCAGGCTTGGCCCCAGGGACAGAGGAATCCGGTAAAGTGAGAAACCCTGGAGTTCCAAAAGCATCTTCTGGCAGAAGAGTTTCAGTTTTAGCCCCGGGAAGTGTTAAAACCTGGAAAGGGGGGTGGGGGTGGGATGGGGTGGGAGATTTGAGTAGCCTTAAAAGAAGAAAGGGGAGCCCAAATTGGGAAGCCCGGGAAAGGGTTGCCGAGAGGCTGGGTGGGAGGCGGTGGAGCAGACAGGCAGGACGCAGTCGGGTGCACCGTGCGCTGGGGGGCGGCGAAGTGGGGGCGTAATGGTGGTGTCGGTGCGCTCCTGGGGAGGGCGCGCGTGACTTCACCCCCGGGCCCCCTTTCCTTCGCCGGGTGGGTGGGGCCTCGGCGCGCCGAGCGGGCTCGGGGTCAAGGAGGGGGAAGAGGAGGAGCGGGTTAGAAAGCGTCGGAGTGAGGATCTGGGAGGGGCGGAGGAGGCGGAGGCCGAGGAGGGAGCGCGCGCGTGGCTCCGGACGCCCGGGTCCCCTCCCCCTCCCCAGCCCCCGACCGGGGCTAGCGGAGCGCCGGGCGGCAGGGGGGTGTGCTCTCCGCCGCGCAGAGACCGCCCGCCTGCGTCCCGGCTGGGACCCACGCCTGGCACGGGCACCCGGCGGGCGGCCTGGAAGGAGCGAGCGAGCAAAAAGTAAGGGGAGCTGCACTCCAAGTTTTCCCAACTTGGCCCCCTGCGGCGGCAGGCGTCTAGCAGCTCGGCGCGTCCCCTCCGAGCCCTGGAGTGGCGAAGAAAGGGGGCGGGCGGGGCGGGGCGGGGCGGGGGGGGGGGGGGGGGG